>VZRR01013927.1:1228267-1278635 GCA_013398015.1 Oreocharis arfaki | reverse complement strand
CCCTTCTCTCCCTCCCTCCGCCCGCCGTGGGGAAAGTTTCCGCGGGCCGCGGAGGGGCCGGGGCAGCCCCGCGCCTCCCCTCAGCCGCCGCGGGAGCCGAGCCGGCGGCGCGGGGAGGCGCAGTCAGTGCACTTCGCTGCCCCCTTATCGCCGGGATTGGCCCCTCCTGATTGCGTGCCCTGTTCCCCGCAGATTAAATACACCGGCTTCAGGGACCGGCCGCACGAGGAGAGGCAGGCCCGCTTCCAGAACGCCTGCCGCGACGGCCGCTCCGAGATCGTAAGTGGCGCCGCGCTCCCCTCGGGGCCCGCCGGGGCCGGGCCGCGTTTGGCTCGTGAAATAAAAGTTTGGGGGACGTCGTTGGGGCAGTGAACGCTGTGCGGTGCCCAAGCCCAAGGGCTTGGGGCCGGCCGTGCCGGGACGGTGCGCGGGGCTGGTCGGGGCCGCGCCGTGAAGGAGAGTTTTCCTTAAGGAGCCGAGTGACATCGGCTGCTTTTCAACCGCTGAAGGAAAGGAGGTTTCGGTGAACAGGCAGCCTTTCTGTCAGCCTTAGGAATAGCGCTTTTTCGCTCGAAGGTGTCAGCTCGCTCCCGAGCGGGGAGAATGGTTGTCTGGAGCGCCGGGGTGACAGGGAAGGAAGGAAAATCCCCCGGCAGAGTGAACGGGCTGCGCTCCTTCCCTGGGCACGTGCTACAGCTACAAGCTGCGCTTTTCAATATTCAGCTTTTTTTATTTTCTTTTTTTTTTTTTTTCTTTCCGGAAACAGTTGCTTTGAGAAATGAGCAGCATCGTTCAGAAGGCGCTAGCTTAAAGTCCTGAGTGAGCTGTTTGATGTATTTGTGAACTAAATCAAACACTTTTAAAATTAGGCTTTGAAACTTGCAACTTCAGCTCCGTTTTTCTCATTCATTAAGGTTAGTTACAGACTACTGTCGCCCTCTGAAATAAGAAGTGAGGTGAAGTATGGCTCTGGAGTATTCAAGAACTGACTCGTTTATTTCCTGGTTTGATTTCTTCTCCAGGTTGCTTCTGTAGGATCAGTGTCTCATAGCGTTGTTAAGTTTGTAACTCTGTACTATTAAAATGCAAAAGTAACCTCTTTTTCATTTACCGTATTAAGTGAAAGACAAGGTAAAATAGAAAATAAACCCCACTTCCACCAAGTCTGGTTTATGAGCATTCTTTAATTTCACGTGGTATACATACTGCTAGTCAGTTCACAATGAAATTATTCTTATGCACAATGAAATTACTCTTACGCACATCCAAAAATAGTTGAATGCCAGTTACTGTAACTGATCTTGTTCATTTGCGTTTGTCAGTAAAAGGATACACACTCGAGAACATGGTTACCTTTTACTGAATAACTTTATTTTATCTGAATCTTATCCCTGCTTGTTATCTCTTGCCTTAGAACCTGTAATATTATTTACAAGAGGCCCTCTGTAGAAAGGTTCCTAATTTTACTATTTTTTTACATTCATTTTTCATTGTGCTTGTTTGCTTCCTTTAAGAAATCAGCAGGGAAACACTGGGTAGGTAAGGAAGACATAGTTTGCTAGCACTGGAAGTTCCTGCACAGGTGAAAGTGCATTATATACTTGAATTCCTCCCTAAAAAAAAAAAAGGCATGTAGCTTATAAACTCGCTTTCTAATGCAGCTTATGCAGTTATTTATATAAATGGGAAATTGCTGTAGTTTCACCTCTGTGCTTCTGAGCCTGCTGCTGCTTTTTTTTTTTGCCAGAACTTCATCTCTTGGAAGCAACCAGTGATGACTACATATTTTCACTCTACTTAATTATAAAACAGGCTCTATATTTCTTCATCTGAAACATCTGGTTTTGTTTTGTGACCAGGGCATGAGTAGTCAGGTTTATTTAGAAATGTAGCGTGTGTAATGACTGATGTTAAAAACAGCTAGTAATTTTGCTTTTTTTTTTTTAGTCTTGAATATTTTTCCAGACATCAAGGATTTATTCTTTTATCTCCAAAATGAGCCTAGTAATTTTGCTAAGAAGGACCTTACATATTTTGAAGCAGACAAAAACTCCCAGAGAACAGCTCAGGGATTTGATGTAGAACCGGCAATAGGCTGTTGGTTACGTGTGTCAAATAGCTCTTGATTGAATAAAGGAAATAATTACCAATATTACTGAGAAGTAACTGTGAAGTGTATTAAATAAGATTTCACGTTTACTGGTAATGCTTTGATAACTTAAATAACCTCACATGTTTGGTTTGCTTTGGAAGGTACTTGCATTTATGTTGTCTGTGTGTGGGTCAGGCCACCACCTGATAAGCTTTTCACAAAATTTGAGACATGAACGTCTCGCAGCTTTTCAGACTGGGCTTTAAAAGGCTCTGCAGAGAAAATTAGAGTTTTCTGACTTTGGAGTTTAAAAACAAACTAGTGGTGTGATATTTTTTTTTTAAATTATTATTTTTTTTTTGTTGGTTTGTTTGTTATTTGATGGAAATTGATGGCTTCCATGTAGTCTTGTGTAGTTATTAGCAGGACTGTTCTCAGGTGTTTCAGTATATTTACCTATGACTTGATTTGAGAAGCATATGGGTACTTTACCTGGATGATATTACCTGTTCAAAGGGAGGGAACAGGCTTCAAAAATCCAGAGAACAAATATCTACATAGCTTTTTAAATAGCTTATGGTTTAAATGGTGCCTGGCTGACTCCATGAGGATGTGGAATTTGCGTACTTTTATCTTCTTCTTTTCTCTGATATTTTTCCCCTGTTTTTCATGGCCCTCTAGCCCATATTGGGGGTGGAAGCAGGGAGGCACGGGCACTTCACTGTCTTGCTGGGTTTCCCACAAAGCAAGTACAGTCCTTTTGACCCAGTACCAGAACTAGACTGGTCCATAGGGCTTCAGTGGTCACCTGGTTTACTCTCAAAGATCTCACTCCCAGATATTTTAAATGTATACATTAAGGAGTATAAAACACATGTTTACTAAAGGTGCTCGGAGGTAGGAAAACAGTTCTTGAGCAGACTAAGTGGTGAAGACTCAGAGTCACAAATATTTGCAGACAGGTAAAATTTTTTTGTAGATATGTGAATAGCATCCCTTAGAAAAGCAAAGGGATAATACAAGGTAGTCAGCCTGATAGTGATGGTCTGCAGCTCTGACAGATTTGATGCCTCCTATTTGTGCAAGCGTATCCTTGATGAGACTTCTGTTACATCGATGGAAACGTTCGACTTTGTGTATTGTAGGGCAAACAAATATTAATGCACCAATACAGTATTCTTCTGGCATTACTAGGACTGGTTTGTTAATTTTGATAACATGAGAATGTGCTTACAGGAGATAAAACAAACAAACAAAACCAACATCAACAAAAATTTTAAAATCTGTTTTTAAGCATAGCCTGGAACCAAACCTGATTGCAGAGCATTAGCCTCCCTTGGTGGAGGGGAGTCAAGACAAAGCACTTCTACTTTGAAAATGGGAGGTATTTATCCTGTGACAGTGTGGCAGTCCATGACTAGACCTATCTTAAATAACATGTAACTATTGTGTCACAGGTAGCAGTATGGTTATACCATGAGGTGGCTGAATTCTGGGTTGCTTGAAAGAAATCTGCTTGTCAGGAAATTCCAACTGTTAAAGTAATAGTTGTATAGCTTTTAAGAAAAACTGTATTCTGGATTAATGACCATTTAAATCTAAGTGATCATGGTAATAAATACAGTCATTTGATTGTAACAGATTTTGTTTCACTCTGGGATTTTGAGAAGAGTGATATGCTGTGAGTCTGTGTGAGTTTTCACATGCTTACAGGACAACATGCTCACCTGTACCAGAGAAGAGTATAAATACTGTGAATCTGACTTCTGCTTGAAAAAATAATTTTTTTTTGTTTAACGTCTAGGAATTGCTGTACTCATCATGGCTTGGAGTTAAGATATGCAAAGACAGAGTATATAAAGAAAACTGAATCCCGTTTTCATTTGAAATTGTAGAAAATCATTTGCTTGAAAGGAATGCATGCTTTTTCTAATAGGTTTAAGCCAGTCCCTTTAATAATTTTACAAAGGGCTGCAGCTGAGAAGAATTCCTGCAGTTGCCTTTTCTCACTGACACAGCATCTGCTGATCTGGGCATCACTGGTGTCTTAATGTGGCGTGAGGACTTTGTCCTGTGACGCTTGATTGAACTGTGTATTGATGCTGCATGCCAGTAGATGATAAAATAGGAATATTTACATTTCAGTTAAGTGTCTATCTAGGTGTAAGTAGATTGTGAAAGGAAAGAAGTCCTTTTCTTTAGAAAAAAGTTGACCTTAGTAACAGGTCTAAGGAGTTAATTTTCCTTCAGCAGTGCTTGTTTTAGACATATGCAACCTCTTTAAAAAACATGGGCAGTTTTTAATGTTGCAGGTACTAAGTTGGTGCAGGGTATCTAGACAGAACTGAAAGGACAGATTCTAATGTCAGCAAAACTGATTTGAAAGAAGTATTGATTCCATGTTGTATTTTATATCCGAAGCAGCCAATGGCAAATGTTGTCAAAATGGAATCAGATGTTTGTAACTTAATACTTAAGAAAAATGATGAGTGCATGTTTTTGACTTTAAGTATTCTCTATGCTGCCTGGCTTAAGACATAAACTGATGTAAAAATAAATGACTGCCTGCATAATTTATGTAATGTCTTGCTCCCTGATCCTGTTTGTATTGATTTTTCTAAAAGGCTTTTGTGGCCACAGGAACCAATCTGTCTCTCCAGTTTTTTCCGGCCAGCTGGCAGGGGGAGCAGCGACAGACACCGACCCGGGAATATGTCGACTTTGAAAGAGAAGGAGGCAAGGTAAGGAGGAAATTATTGAAACTGAAAGAAATTTTTTTGTTGTGCTTATGATCTTACTAGTATGGACTGCACGTATGATGTGAGGTTTCCAATATTTCACATCTCCACGCAGGTAGGTAGAGATGTGAGTTCAAGTGAAAGCTGGTAAGAGAAAATACTGCTTTGTTTTAAAGTGTGCTAATATTTAGGCAAATGGAAGAATTGGGAAACATGGACAGTGCTAGTGGCTTTGTGTTCTTTTGAAGAACGGAACTATTTCTACTGTCATGCTATGATAAAAGTTTTGGGAAACAGTCTAAATTTGATGTTGTATAGGTACTTCTGAAGTGGTTCAGAAATTAGACTTTGGCCAATGAATTGTGGTAGACTAATGAAAATTTGCACTTTCAACAGGTTATTTTGTTGTGTCTTTGGCTCCCACTTGGTACAGCAAGCAGTCAGCGTGCTCTAAGTGGAATGAAGCTTTTTCTCAGTTTCGCCATCAGCTATAACACAGAAGCAGCATCGCTTTCAGAATTGATTTCTGAATCTCTTTTTTCCTGGGTGGTTATCCCATGGACTGATGTTGAAAGCTTGAATTCCCTAGTGACAGTGATAGATGCTGTGAAGCTGTATTAGATTTAAAGTCAGAAACCTTGCTTAGTGTCGTCAGAACAAAGTTACTGAAATCACCTACAGTTGGTTTTGTTCTACAGGAAAAACATTCCTTTAAAATATAGATGCTGTCTCTTATATATGCTACTGTAGGTGCTTTGGGACTGATCCAAAGATCACTGAATTCAATAGGAGACTTTCTGCAGAATTCAGTGGGTTTAAACCAGCACTTAAGCCCTCATGGTTTTTCTGTTTCAGGCTAATTTTTGTGTAATTTTTTTTATTTTTAAAAACTTCTAATGGACTGCAAAATCCTTCCTTTTGCCTGAATTTTTTGCCTACCCTTGTAACAAGAAACAGCTAATGCTACCAAACCTACCAGGCTAGAGGAAATACTTGAAGCATATTCAGGTTTAATGGCATATTGGGTCTTTTAAATGCTGCTAGGTGGAAGATAAATATTTCCTATAGTGGGAAAACTTGATTGGAAGAAAAAAAAATTCCTGAGGGCAGTTATGGTATGTGGAATTCAAGTTAATGAGTTTTTTTGGAAAAAATTGTTTTCCATTTAGTCCTGTGAGGCTTGCAGAAGTTTGATAAATTGGGGGAGAAGTGAAGTTGGCTGTCTGGGTACTGACTGCTTTGCTGAGGAAACTGAATTGAATCTGGCTCTTACTGAAAAATATTGATTCTGGCTCACAATTGAATGAGGAATTTTTCTTGTAATGTGTAAGAAGACTGAAGTCTCTCTTCTTGCCAGTTCAAAACTAATTTTATTTACTCCTATGATTTTTTTTTAACTTTGTTTTCTCTGAATGAATTCTTAAAGTACTGAACTACTTCATCCATTTTCTTGTGTTGTCTTAATCATGTAAGAGCATGGTAGGTATGCTGTGTATTAAAATAGAACATGAGCCTCATTAATGAATGCCACTCCTTCTTTTATGTGTGTTTACAGTAAATTCTGGGCTGCTTCACTGAAACGTTTAGAAGAATTCCTCTGAATGAGGCTAGAGGTGGACAAACTGATAAATGGGAGTAATGTTATGCTCTGGTATGAACAAATGACAAATTCACTGTTGTAATCAGCCCTTACTGGAGTAAATCACACATGAATGCAGGCTTGCTCTGCACAGAATTAAACTTCTCTGAAAGTGAGCCACTCCCATGATTGGAGCAGAGGAGTGAGCAGAGTGGGAGAGTGTCTTACGTTATCAACGGAAACAGTTACGAGTTTCATATGAATTGTCTGAGATTTTGTTCTCTCTAGATTTTTGTCATTTGGTTTAATTAAGAATTTCTTGCATAGGCTTCAGCAGTCTCTAAAAACCATGTGATTTTTGTAGCTCTGTGCAACATTGTTTTATGAGCTTTGATTCTTGAGGCAGTGCATAATGTGTGTTTGTTCATCACTGGATTTATGCCAGCAAGGCATGTTTTTAATTATATGAATAAAAAAAGGCTATGGGGGGAGCTGTCAGTTAATAATTATCTTAGGCATTAGTTTGAGATCTAGAATGTAGATAAACTTACCAACATTAGAATATTTTTATTCTGGAATTCTGCTTTGGTGTTTGGCTAAACAAATGATGACCCAAAATAGTTTATCCAGATTTGAAGTATGTCACTATTGTGCCAAAGCAGTTTTGTACACAGATTGACAAAGCTACCAATGCATCATCTGCTGGAATTGCTGCTTAAATGATTGAATTTTAGAAAGAGCAACACTCTTGTGAAAGTTGGGATTCTGAAAATACATACTTCATAGGCTTGAGGTTTTTCAATCTGGTATTTCTTAACTGAGGGGGTTTTTTTTATATGCTTAATTTGCCTTTTAATTTGATGCATCTGATGTTCACAATGGGTGGGTAGGCCTCTGGTGGATACCCTGTCTTCATTAATCCAAGAATTGGATGGCTCAGTGTACGCTTAATGTTTCTACTCATTTTAAACTCAAGTTTAACTTTTTTTTTTTTGAGATAGCCTTAACATTCTGTGCTGTCTTTGACCTGCAGCAAATTGAATTGTGTATTTGAGCAATTTTTCAGGTTTGTCATAACAAAAGAAAAAGCAGCACTAAAAATAGGTCCCTAGATCATAAAAATGATAGAACATTGTGTTTCATTGTGATTGTGGGTGTGTGTGGGGTGCGTCAGATGCAGTGTATGTCCTGTTTCTGGGGAGCTGAACCCATACCAAGGTTTTTGGATCCTCTGTGTTGTCTGCTACACTCCAGGGGTTTTTTTATTTGTTTTTTGGTGAACAATAAATGAATAGATGTTAAGAAATTGAAAGGTAGGGAGTGTAGTAGTCTAATGTATTGCCTGAAATATTAGATAATTAAACATTGCAATTAAATGGAGAGCTTTATTTTCACCTTGGTTTTCTGATACCATTAATGACTTAGGCTAGTTTTATTGTGGTTAATGAAGTTCTTTAATTTTATTTCAGTTTTGTACTGATGACATACGAACTTAAGGCTGAGCTGTGTATGGACTTCAGTGCTTCTTAAAATCTAATCTTTTTCAAAGTCCCTTTGTTTTGTTAAGAACTGTGTGGTCAACCTTCTTTGCATGATTCATTTTGTATACTTCTTAGAGTAAGATAATGTCCCCAGTTTTCATTTGTTATTCAAGATGTTTCTATAGCTCTGCTCTTTCTTTCAGGAAAGAACATTAGTTCTGAGATATTCTTTTTTACTGTTTAAATACCGGTCACTGATGAAGTCTGTGAAAGTTGTTTTACTTCCCCTCCCCTCTATAATACTATTCTCCATCTCATTCTAATGCAGCTTTACTTCCTGTCTGCTCTTTGGTGGCAGCTGCTCGTAAACCAGAGTCTTCCATACGGGCTCATTTTGCTCTAATATGCTATGAACTCTATAGCTTTGGAGGAGAGCACATCAGACATGATTTAAATTGATTCAGAGTGCCTGCTGTGCCACATGTGATGTAGCTAGGATTTCTGCTCATTAACCATTAACTTTGTTCTAGCCATAACTAGAGATTTTCAGTTTTCTTCCTAAAGAGGCTGAGTTTCTACTTGCACAGTTTTTTGTCATGACTAGATTTAATTTTGTTCTTAGTTGGTGTTAACTACTTGGATGAATATTAAAAAAAAAAAAAGCAAATCTGTTATGCTGCAGGTGTTACAGCAGAAACAGAAGTGTAATGAGAAATAGTTCTTATTAAAATACAGCACCTATTCAAATGGCAGCCAATAGAACCGGCTTTCCGCCTGTGTCTTGTTTTCTCACTAGAGGTTTGATAGATAGGACTTGTCTGCAAATTAACTTTCTCTTTTCTGCCTTTAGCCATAAAATTTCATAGATTATTTGGATGGTGTATTGGCTGCTCCATTTTCTGAGCAAATGCAATTTCTAGTCAAACAGAGGATCACAATGTGCTTAGTAGAATTTGCTTGGAAGGAGAAAGCTTAATTTATGAGAAATACCTTAATATCCATGCTAATCTATATTGAAACAGAAGTTTTACTTTAATTTCTTTGGTCACCACCATTTCCTGAAGAAATTAGAAGTAACATTGTCTTTTAGACGAAGTTGAAGTAGCAGCTTTCATTTTCCTTTCTTTAGGTATGTTTACCTTTTGAAAAAAGGTAAGGGTGCCTTGGAAACCAATTTACAGTTTCAACCCTTATTTTACTCTGTAGTGATAATAAACCATATTCCTTAAGTTTCTGTATTTTCAGTCTAGTAGTATTTGGGGTTTTTGCATTGTCATCATTAAAAATATTCTCACAGTTAGCAGTTACTTGTATGTGCTTCCTGAAATCCATTGAGTCTCTGGACAAGAGGATTTGATTTTTTTTCCAGATCAGTGGGAAAGGATGTCTGATGTTAGGGATTTAGGGGGAAAAAAAAGCAGAAAGCATGCTAGAGCCACAATATATTAATTAAAGATCATACTGTGGTGTGCCACCACATAGAGCAGAATCTCAGCCCTAAGATGCTTGTGGTCTTCCCAATTATTGAGATTTCATCATTTTGTTTGTCTATAGTAATGCTCTTTCAAATTGTTGTGAAGGTCTCTGTTTAAAGCATTTAATGAGACAGTGCTGCAACCCTGAAGAGCTGGACATCACCTAACAAAAGTTCACAGAGCTGTCTGTGTGTGGTGGAAGCATATGGATATGTAAGATGCCAGCTTTTTACCGAAGTTCCAACTTCAACCTTTAAGGAGTATCTTGTAATTCTTTGTTCATCCGCCTTTAATATGTGAGGATATTTTGTTTCCAATGAGCTGTGCTGCTCAAAAACGCCTTCTCCTGCCCCAGAGTCTTGTTTCCAGATCCAAGGTCAAGGTGAGGTTCGTTGTGTGGCTCTATAAAGTCCTTTACTGGTCCCTTAATGTACTGATGGGTTAGGATAATAGTATTTTTGGGTCAGATTTTTATCATGTTCGCCTGTTGTTCTCTGCCTTTGTGCTAGCAGAATGATACAGAATTCCTCTTCTGGGTTTAGTTTCACCTTGCTTCAGGAATGTGGAGCAGGGAAGATCTGACTGGTGCCTGTCCTCAGAGCCGGTGCTTTCCCTGAGCAGCCTTAAACAGTTGTTATCCTCCTGCTCATGCCTTTTGTGGTCATGATGACCCCAAAACCTTATGATAGCTGGGAGAGATTCTTCTGTGAGAAGCAGCAGGTGGTCAGTGAAGGGACATCAGCTGCTGGAGTGTCTGTGTGCTCAGAGCTTCGAGATGCTTTTGCCTGCTCCAGCCAAGGGAAGTGGTGGTGTCCTCATGAAACCCGCATCACTCTCGTTCCTTCTGATCTTTCTCAGGCTCTTCTGTGAGCTTTAAACAAGGAGGTCAGTGTGTGGTGGTGTATCCAGTTTGTACCCAGCCTGTCTAAACAGCTTGATTTTTTTTTTTTTTTTTTTTCCTTGGAGTTGCTTGGTGGGAGTTCTGTAAAGTCTTGGTGGATGAGGAGAATCCACTTTTCTTGATGATCCCCTTGATCGGTTTTCATCCAGGATCATCTATATGGTTTGAGTAAAATATTACTTTTCTATAGATGCTTGTGATTCTAGAATTTAATATTGTATTTGTGCTTAAGAGTCCTTTAGCTGGCAGAGTTTCTTTTTTCTTTCTATTCTTTTTTTTTTTCCTTCCCAGCAACATCCTTTGTTTATGCTCCTAAACCCGTTTTTGCTTTAGAGGAGAATGAAACCTTTTCTCTTTTTTTTTGCCTAGATTCTTGGAAGTTCTTCATTATGCTGTGCTGTTGCATAGAGGGGAGAGCTGTTTAATCCAAACTCCATTTGAAGCCACAGCCATAGTGTACCTGTGCTTATTCACTTCACCTCACAATTAGGAGATGCCTCTATGTGCATACAGTTTATACACCGTGAGCAGTTAGGAACTTAGATCTTGGGAAGAGAAATCTTTAGAGGACGTAGACTGGACACGTTGTCCTGGCAGGCAGCCACTGGCCGGGTTTGGACAGTTGTTCCTGCAGAGTGATTTATCATCGGGTGCCCTCCGCCACTGCGGCGTGAGTCACAGCAGGCACCTCTCATGTGAGGAGTATCCACAGCCTTTCCCCTGCAATCCTTTCAACCCCCCATCCTCCAAATACTCCTGTGACTGCCCACAGCCTTGTCCGAGCGTTGCAGGCAGTGACGATGCCATTTTGAAACAATGCTTGGGAACAGTACTTGCAGCACGGCTGTGGAAGTACTTAAGGTCTGCTGTCAGTAAACCTGCTTCTGCTTAGCTTTTATTATATATTCTAAAAGCAGTTATTCAGTCATACTACCTTGAACTCTTTCCAGTGGCTTAAATGCACTCGTTAGAGTTGTATAGACAAGATTTCAAATATACCCATGTCATCATCCTAAAGTTTCCCAGAAGAGGAACAAAACTGGAGTTACTGAGCTAAATTTTGCATTTGGGAAGCAGCTATATATAAGGACAGATGAGTGCTCTGTGGATGAAAGCAGTACTTGAGATCTCTGCAGCATAGATACTGGAAGAAGTCCAGACATTTGGATTGTTGGATCCTCTTGTTTGCATATCAGTCTCCACTTACTAAGCAAAGTTGCTCATATTATGCTTCTCTTCTCTTCTTATAAATGAATGAGTAAAGTAAGAGCATCATTGTTGAGGATGTCTGCTTCTTTGTGAAAATCACTTAATAATTCATATTAAAAATAAGAAAAATTCAATAAGATGATGAAACATTTGCTTCAAGAAACTGTCATTTTTCTGAAAGTTACTGAAGTGGTTCTTCAAGCTTTATTGTCCAAAGCCCAAGTAATGAAATGAGCTCATTAACTTGCATAATTGCAAGTTTGATGTTACTCTGTTAAAGAAAATTTCCGGTCATTGCTAAGGATGTGCTCTGCAGAAGCTGATAGTTTTCTACAGAATAATTATGACACTATGAAATTTTATTGAATGATGAAAGCTGAATAGTTGTTATAGTGTACAAAAGATAAAAAAGTACTAACATTATTTTAAGCCTTGATGCAGCACTACTTGTTGAGTAAGTGTTTAAACAGTTTTTCCAGGCTTGAATCCTGCTTAGGGGGAAGGGTGAGGCTGTTGGAGTGCTCAAGAAGGCAATGAAAGCCTAAGGGTAGAAGCAGCAGCTTTTCTTGCCCTTCTCTTGCTTGGGTCAGTTCCTGGATGTTTTTATTAGTTGCTTGCCCATATTGTTAAAATCAGGTAACTTCTTTTTTTGTATGGTTGAGTATATTTGCATTATATGTTCCAAGTTTTCAGTCCAAAAGTAGATTAGTAGGCTGTTTATTTGCACCCAGGTAGCATGGTGTGCAAGTGATGTGTTTTAGATAAACCTCTCTTTCTAATCCTCTGTTGCAGTTGCTAGTTGTAACTGCTTTTTGCTATGTGATTTTCTGAAAGCTTGAAAAGAACAAATTTCACAACCAATTTTGAAATTTCTGTCTGGAAAATATTCTGTCAACGTGGCAGAAAACTGTGTGTCTGTTAGTTACTGCGTTTGTGAGCAGAAGCACACGTGTGTACTTGGAGCCACAAAACAAGCAGCGATCTCCTGGCAATATTTTGCTGCAAAAGCATTATTCTCTCTAATTGTTGCAATTGGGTCTTTTTAAAATGCGTGCAGTCTCCATTAAAAGGGAGAGTATGTTTAAAATCCGGCCATCTTCCTCATGAAGAATCTAGCAGTAAAGATAGGCTGATAAAAAACCTTGTAAAGTTTCACAGGGGAAAACCCCAGCATATATTTGCCTTTCAGATTTTTCTTGTTATGCTCCTTGTATTTTTGTTGATTTTCAGTTCCAGCTCTGTGGTTGGTTTTGTCTTTTGAAGGCAAATGGATAGAGCCTGAGCATGAGATGCATTTCTCTTTGGGAGGCATTAGTCCCTTCTGTAGTGACAATGTGAAAACTAGAAGCCGTGTACTTTTTGCTTTGTATTGGGGTTTTTTTGGTGGTTTTGGTCAAGTCTGGTTCGTGTTTTCTGCTTAGTCAAGAAATTGCAGTGTTTTGGAATGATGCTGTATCTGGAGACTTGGTTATTAGATGATGAGTATAATTTCAGTGCAGTAGCATTTTAGTATTTTTGTATGTGAGCTTCTAAGCGTAAGTACTGACCAGCAATCTTAATCCAGGAATAAAATGCTCCACAGATTTTAATCACATTTGCTCTGACATCCTTACTGCTTCATATCTGTTCTTAGTTATAGACTTGGTTTTTAGTTAAGTGAAATAGCAACCTGCATAATTTAGTGAAACATCGATCTGCTTTCAAAAAGGAGTCATGATTACATAGTTGAGCTAACTATGCAGAAAAAAACTAACAAATGCAACCAACCAAAAAGCCATAAAAATACCAGGTTTTCTACAAGGGACTTTTAAAGTCTGACTCTCCAGTAAGGTGAGGAAAATACTTCAGCTTTTCTTTTTTTGATGTTTTAGAAACCAAACCCCATCACTGTAGTATTTCAGTAGTACGCAAAGCATGTTGAGAGAGGTTTTGTCACAGCTGTGATATTACTTACAAAGATAGTTTTGAAGTGAGTCTGTACATGGGTATTTTTGCTACATAGAATTGTAAAAATGGGTTATGTTGCATCTCAATCTTTACTGATATTTGTAATAAAACCTGGTGACTTATATAAGCTTACTTTAAAATTGACCAAAGTACATCATATCAGACCATCAGGTTTTGCTATGAAGTTGAAAATTGTAGTGTGTTCTGAGGTGTTTTTCTAGTTGTGAATTGGAGTGCATTCTTTCCTCAGTTGAAAGTGGAATGTCTCTGTGATCACAAGGAAGCAGAGCTGGAGGAGCAGGTCCCAGGCAGAGAAACGGTGGTGCTGGGCCCAAGGGGGTGTCCCTGGGCAGTGCTCCTCCCCTGGCCAGCCCTGTCCCAGGAGTCCCACCTTGGCAGCTGCTCAGGAACCAGCCAGGGCCTGTTGGTGGTGGTGTGGTACAGCTGTGCCATAGGTGCCACCCTTGAGAAACTCGAAGCTGTATTCATCTTGAAAGCCACAACTGGGTCATCTATGTACAAGTGTTTAGGGAAGACTCTTGTTTGGTCAGAAAGTATCAATTCCTGTACATTTTTGCAGAAGAGTGTAAGGTTTGGAGTTTAACAAAACCTCATTCTCATATCATGGAAGAAATTCCAAGATGCAGTTTTTAGAATAGAAGACATTTTCTTTGTGCATTCGAAGAAAGAATAATGTGTTTTGAGGCACAAGACAGAAGGATTGATCCAAATTAAAAGCACTGAAAAATCTTATTTCACCCATAGTCACTTTCTGAAAGAGATTCTTTTCAGCTGTTTCTATTTATGTTTCATTCCAGTTTAAATTACATTACAAGGTTAGTTGTATGGCAGTTAAACTTAGAAAGTCAGATAAATGCTGTAAACTCTGTTCATGATTTCGTTGCTTGTCATTAGTTTCTTTTAAACTAATGATCAATATCTGAAAGTGTAGTGTGAAGCCTTGCATGAAATTATCAGCTTTTGCTGTAACTTCAGTTGTTGTTGCACTAATGAAGATACTATTCTGTTTTATTCCCCAAATAATTGAGGATTTTAGTGTATAAGTTCTGTTGCAAAGTTTTAGAAAAGCTTTTTTGTTTTTTTTCTTTCTTTTTTGCATTTCTTGCTTCCTCTCTCATGCTTTACCCCCTCTCTGAAACACAGGCTAGAGACCCCTCTCTGTGATATGAAAGTGTGTCTTGGTGTTTTGGGGGGAACACAGGGATGGGACTGATGTGACTTCACATTTCAGAGCAGTCGTGCCACATCTCTATGGCAAGACTGTACTATTTGAAACTGTGTAAATAATCCTATGCTGTTGCTGTTAAAGGAAATGGTTGAATACATAATTTCTCATTTGAGCATTTTGTTCAGGTTGTTTCCTTTTGCTTGCCAGTGTATACAGATACTGTTAAGAGAAGCTGAAATGATGAGGTTAGCCTTACCCGATTTAACACCCTTCTTTCTTGGAATAAGTGTTCAAAGCTGTTTCTTTCTTGATGGTCAATGTTTCACACATGAAATCACCAGGGAGACTGCTGTTTAAGTATTTAAAAGTGGGGTATGATTCAGGGGAAGGTGGGATCACAAGTGGGATGGATGGATGGACGTGGCTCAGCAGAGAGGGGCAGCCCGCGTGAGCGGTTATGAATGGGCAGATGCGTGCGTGATGAGGCAGAGGGTGAGTCAGAACTGAGCCTCTTCTGAAAGAATGCATTTTGCTCCAGTGTGCTGGGAAAATGAAAACAGAAGGGAGGGGACTGTACCACTTCAGTGGGGACTGGTGTTTCCTGGGGGGTGAAGTTGATCTCCGTGGCGCTGGCTGTTGTGAGCCTGCTGATTCATTAGTTGGTGGGTGGTGAGAACTGTGTGCAATCTCTGGAGGAGGAAATGGCTCGGTTGCTGTAGGGAGAAGGAGCATTTTCTGTAACTGCAGGATGTGTGGATGGAGCACACAGATAGCATACCTCCAGCAGATCAGTTAAATACCCTGCTGTTGTGAGATAAGAGTTTACTAGATGGCTAAAATAGGATGTAAAACCGAGGTTTTGTGTCTTGTGCTGAAATAAAGTACCTTTTAAAAAAGTCATTGAGAATTGCCCTCTATTTAAATAGTTTGAATTTTGAAATACAAGTGAATGGTGTTACAGGAGCCGTGTCCCTTCCTGTTCTTAACAGAGAAAGCTCCCAGTTAGTTGGAGTTGGAGGAGAGGGTTGCTCATTTAAATGCAGATGAAAAGAAGTAACAGATTAGTTGAAAGAATACAAAAGGGGAGGTGAGATACATGTGTTGAAGGTGTGGCACGGAGGTCTTTGAGAGCAAGCCAGCAGGGAAGCCAAGGAAGCACAAACACAGCTCAGCAACTTAAGCGTCCAACTAAGCCTATTCATGCAGCACTTTCTCAAGTTAGTGTGTGTTTATTGTGCTGTTTGTCCTCTGTCCAGATAATCTGACAGCAGATAAGAGTGTTTACTCTTGCTGCTTGTTCGGTCAGCAAGCAGAATATTTGTTCTAATACTAGAAGCCTGTTTCCAATGTAAAAGTAACATGTCTATGTTTCTCATTTAAAAATTCGAATGCTACTTTGGTCTCTAGTAGGAGTTTGAAATGGAAGATGTCATTTGAGATGAAATTTGTTCTGTAATAGCCACCATAACGAAAATTTAGCTTCTATAAACTAGTAAAAAATTCAGTATGTGACTGTTTGCCTAAGTCTCATAGTCTAACAAAGCTTTGGCTGTGCCAGTGTGTGAAAAATGAGGGTGGAAATTGAGAGAGAACTTATTCTCATCCTTCAGAATGTGTTCAAAAATTCTTAATTTAGTTACACAACTGTCCACTGTCAGTGGCAGAAAAGCCATACTTCCTTTGGTTTATAGGATGGACTGTATTCTGAAAAGAGGCTGCTGTATAATTTAGCTGTTCCTCATGTATGTCCTATAACGGTGTTTCTTTATGTAGCATTGAATTTGTCCACTGAATATGAATTTGGTAATTGCCTGACTTCCAACCTTTCCTCCTTCGTTCTGTTCTGTAGTGCTTTTCACCTGTCTCTTGAATTTTACAGCACAGTCTGCCAGGCATTATTATGAAAAGCACCCGGAGGTGTGTGGAGGATTTATAAAATTATTTAAATGCAGGTAATCTGGGGTTAGCAATGAAACCTTGAAAGAGCTATTCTAACAAAGACCTGCTTTTATCTACTTCTATAATGTTAGGGAGAGGGGAATTTTGGGTCTTTTTGGAAATAATGCACCTTTTGCCCTTGGTCTCCTACCATGACTGTCTTGAGGCAATTTTCAGAGCAGGCAATTCAGAATTTTTTTTAAAGACCACTTTGCTGGATTTTGAGGTGCCGTAATAGATTATGTGTTCACAGACAGAGCAGTAATTTATTAATAATTCTGTTAAGTGCAGAAGTTGAAAGGGAACCAACATGGCTTTATCTGAAAAGAAGGAAATATGTGGTTAAACGTTTTTGGCTATAATCTTAGGTGGTTTCCATTTTCCTGAAAGAGGAGAGGAGGGGAAAGGAGTTTAAATTCCTTTCTCTAAAATAAATTAGAAAATACCGGTGTGCATTATTGTGCTTTAATGAGAGAAAAGTTCCTGCATAAGCTCATGGGGTTTCAAGATGAATGATTACTACGTTTGAATGATTATGTGGTAGTTTGAAAATTTGGAATATTTTGAGAAGGAATTCATGCTTTCAGAAGTGAAAAATGGTTGTTTATCAGAGTTTTGAAGACCTCCTGAATCCGGTGGTGTAAGGCTTCCAGGGCTCTGATTCAGGAGCAAGGGCAGACTACTTTATCTGAAAAGGTCAGGCTGCGTGCCAGGGGTTCCCAAGCTGCTGTATCAGCAGCTCAGCTGTTGGCTGGCGTGCTCAGGGCAGATTGTAGTAATCAGGAATCGCATCAGCTCTGTCAACTTGTTTCCCCTTTGACTTCTGAAGACTTTTGTAGAATTTGCAGCACTGCTTGGGCTTCCAGGTGATGCATGAGGCATTTGAAGTATTGAGCCCTCAGCAGCTACATCTGAGCTACCTGTTGTTTACACTGAGGGAGGAAGTTTGTGTGTGGTGCACTGGCAGCTGCAGTGACCAAGGCAGTTGAATGGCCACTGAAACAAGTTAGTGGTAGCATAATATTCCTAATCAAAAAAACAAACAAAAAGTATTCCTGGACAACTTGGAAAGCTGTTTTTTTCATCTGTGGGAAGGCTTATCTAACATTTCGTGTCCCAGGCTGCTGCTGTGGGCCAAAAGGATAGAGGAGGTTGAGTGAGAGGTGAACCCTAAATGAAGATCAGCAAAGTACTTGTTGCTCCTGCAAAACATAACCCGCATTAGAGAACAGGCTGTTTTGTCTTTACAGACCCATGGCTAACTTATACTGCCTTTTTATTTCTCCTCTTGAATTATTCATTTTCCTTAGAAAAAAATGACAGTTCCAATAGCCTCTCTTATCTGTCCTTCACTTCTAGACTAATTAAACGCATCTGTTAAATTGATGCTGTGTCCTTTGTTTCTTGTGAGATGAATGAGTGGAGTCTGCGCTGAAGGGCTGCAAAGTATTTCATATTTTGAAATGTTTAATCTTGAAATGAGGGCTGTGGGAGGTGGTTTCCTGGTAGTCCACATCTTACTCATGCTGGTTCTGACACCTCTGCTTGCAGAGGCTGTTGGCCGGTAGATGTGCCTGGCGTGCTGTCCCCACACAAGGCTGAGGTGTGGTGGCTCTCACAGATGATCTGTGAGCGCAGGCACAGAAAACCAGGCTGTGCTCTTAGCAGAGACCCTCCAGTAAAAGTGCTGGTGGGAAGAAGATACGCTCAAACTAGCATTTATTGCTTCATTATCGAGCTGCTGCATGCTGTACTAATTAAAAGGTCCAGAGTACGTCGCTTCGTACCAGAGTGTGATAAGTTGTAAAAATCAGGCTTGGAGATCAAATGTTTGTTTTCATTGGCAAATAACATTACTTGTTTGTCAGTTTGATTCATGTTATTTGTTCTCTTTCTTCTGCCTATGGGTTGCCTTTTATGTTCAGTGCTTAATTCTGCCAGCACAGCCTTTGCATAAGGGGAACTTCCCTTCCTCTGTGCCTCCTGCTTCTTAAACCCTTTCTTTTTTTGCCTAAGTGACCTTAGCTGGTAAGTGTGGAACTGAGCAAGTAGGCACAGTGGGGATGCTTTGAAACGCATTATTGTGCTAAACATCAATTACGCTTTGATGAGGATTTGCCAGAGGATTAATTTAGAACTGTTAGAGGAGGCGCTGTGTGAAAGTTCCCCTACCTAGCTGAGCCTGAGCTGCTCCTGAAGGCTGAAAAAACTCAAATGGATTTGGAATGTCTAAGTAGTCTTTCAGTCTGAAGTGGGTGCTGGAGTGTGTGCAGGTTTGCCTCTCTAGTGATTCAACGTAGACAAACTCCTGTTCCATGAGAGGTTTTGACTTGCCAAGTGGGCTGAAATAACTACTGAAGGTTGATTTATTTTTAGGTTTTTTTTCTTTTCTGTACAATTCAGGTAATTTTTCTGTGACTTTATTTTGTTTAAGACTGATGTCATTAAGTATAATATGTCAAACTCATTTAGTGTTGTATTTGCTTCAAGTTCCCTTGTGACATCACTGTGTTGTCTACTGTTATCTAGGTGTAAGGCCTTAAGATCACGCGTTATTCTATGCTGCAGCACAAGGCATGGTGCACATTGCTACTGTACTTTGGTTTTCATCAGCTGGTGTTGCTTCTTTTGAAAAGCCTTTCACCCATACTAGAATTGACACAGGAAGACTTCCTTATTTTTAGCACGATGTGTATGTGGTGTATGTACGAACTCTGAGTAGCTCGTAAATTTGAGGAGGACTAAAACCAGTGCTTGCTTTTTTTTGAACTCACTCATTTATTGGGATAAAATACAGTGTTTCTTGGGAGTAGGAAGGCGTGTGCTCGTTTATCTATTTAAATGTGCTGTAGGATCTTCCCTGTCTGGCAGCATGCCCCTTCCTTTGTGACACAAAGGTAAGCTGACTAGAACAACTCTTAGTTTAACTGCAAGCAGTAAGAATTCTAACTAAATCCTTGTGCACGCCAGTTTATAAAATGAGAACACAGCTTAAATTTATTCCATCCAGTACAGTAGGCAAAAGTTAAAGCACTCATTTGATTAAAATGAGTTCTTGGAAAGGAAGCAGTAGAAGCTGTTAAATGGAGTCTTATGTTACCAGCTGGTTTGGATGTTCTTCTAAGAATACATATAGAAGCTTCCTGGATCAGTATTTTCGTTGTGCAGGCACATGTGTGAGAGCTTGCAAATTCACAGCATGTGTTTTGCTTTTATTCCAGGTGTACTTGAAGGCACCTATGATTCTCAATGGTGTCTGTGTAATCTGGAAAGGCTGGATAGATCTACAGAGACTGGATGGTATGGGCTGCCTGGAATTTGATGAAGAGAGAGCACAGGTAAGACAGTCTGCCCTTGGCTACTGTGCCTTGCATACTTGTTTGTTCTTCTGGAGGGAAACACAATTTTTGTCTTCATTTTGAGTACAAACTCCAAAGAAACTTGCAGTATAGAAGTTCCGAAATACGTGTTTGTAGCTGAACACTAGTTTAGCTACATTAAGTCAAAATGTTAGGGGCAGGAATCATTTGTAATTTATAACTTTGAGTGATTTTGCACTGTTACTATGCTACAGAGTAATAGAGCGTTTTACAAACTATGCCTGTAACTTTTAATGGTTTAACTGGAAAGTCTATTTTAGCTGTTTATTGTAGGAGGGTTGAGGCTTTTTTGGTAGCTTTTTGTTTTATTACATATGAATGAGAATGAATAGAGTTTTTTGTTTGTCCTCTGGCACTGATGGGCTCTGCTCTGTTAAGGTATGGCAGCTTTTGAGAACTCACCTCCTATCTACCTACTTCCTACCAGCAAAATTACTGTCCAGCCCCTGAGTCTTTGGACAAGAACAAAGTCAACACAAAGGAAATACCTTTCAAAGTGGAAATCACAGAGATCAGGTTCACTTGCACAGCTGTAGGTTCTTTAATTTAGTCAGACTTGAGATGTGTCTTTGCTCTTGTGATGTAGTTTGGTAACAAATCCACTTAATTAATATTAAAAGCTGCTGCACCAGGTCTGTGTGAGCTTCCATGCAGATCACCTGCCTCTGTATTGGAGAGTAAATTGGATGTAAAAGCATCAGTTACCAGAGTTATCGCTTACAATCTATGTTTTATGACAAGCTCAGCAGTTCATTTCTGTAGTGAATAATTGAACTGGTTTGTGTGACAGTGGTGATTGTCCTTGTTATACCCCATGTGTGTCATACATGTGGGTGATTTTTGCAAAAACTTAACATTCATAGAAACTGTTTTTCCAAATTACCTTGACATTCCCTTTGCCCTGTGAGGGGTTGCTCCTGGCAGTTGTATGCTGGAACTGATTTAAAGGAGGCACTTTCTATTTCCACTGTTTACCTCATTCTGAGCCCTCACTTCCTTGGGGTTTCCCTTTTAGTCCTTCTGCAGCCATAGTTGGTCACTATGTAACAATAGGAACCCTTTGATTCCTCCAAAATACCGAGAACGCTCCTCTATTGTGCTTTGCCTCTCCCTAACTTAAGAAACTAATTTGCACATTAATGAGGTGATGTTAATGTGACTATGTTTTTGATTAAATAGAAACACTTTGTGTCAAAGTGTCTTTAAAGCAGTCACAGCCCTGCACACTTTCTTCGTGATGCCTAGAAAGAGAGAATAGTCCTGCCACCCTTTGTCAATCCATGAGAAAAGCCACAGACTGAAGCTTTTACTCGAAATCCACTCTTTGCTGTGCATTCACTACTTGCAAAGCTGTGTCAGTGACTTGAGCGAGCTCAGTTCCAGCTGCAGCAGAGTCACTGCAGCAGACTCCATGGATTAGGAGGCCTTCAGGCTGTAATGCCTTACACAGCCAGGACAAGTGTAGAGCCCTGAGGACTATGCAAGAGAAATCTCAGGGTTTTTGATCTGTAGTTATTAGGTTTGATATATAATGCCCAGTCACAGGGCTTCTGAACTGAGAGCAGACTGATGGGAATGTGCACTCAGGAGGAGACAGTGTCACTCTTTCTAAAACTGGACAGTGCCTGAAGAAAGTGGGCACTCTTCCAAAAAGGAGAGGGGTCAGGTGACCTGTGGATTTAATTTTTCTCTTCTTAATTTCCCAATAAATGTTTTTGCAAGTGCTTGGATTATTTTAGTTTCTCAATGTGTATATGCTGTCTTAACAACACTTAACAATTCCCTTTTGTTGTCTTCGGAAACTGTTTGTGCACTGAAGTTGTGATTTACTGTTTTTGTGTGTGAGGGGATGTGTGCATGCTCTCAGGTGTCAGTGCTTTCCTGGGTTGTGAGTACAGGGTGCTGAGCTGGAGGTATAGCACTGTGTGGATCCACAGACGTGTTTGCACTCAATTGCGGGTGTGTAACTTGTTTTTAATTTGTGATTCTTGGTGGCTATGAGGTCGTCATTGGTCATTCTGTTTGCTACAGGAGTAGTACCTAGGGGTGCCCAGTGTCATAAGGAACTGTACAGACACGGGAGTAGCTGCACCCTTATATGTGTTAGTATTGTAAACATTGGGGCAATCTTTTACATTCTTCAGTTTCCTTTTTCCTGTTTCTGTCACTCTGCTTCCTTGTTTAAAACTGTTGTAATATTGGTAGTGGCAGTTGACTGCTAACTTTAATCCCAAAATAACACTGATGTCAGAGGGGGCTTAAGTGCCTCACACAGTATTGCCTGTGTACCCACTGTCCTTTGTAAGAGCTCCAGCTGCTCTTCACACCTCCCTCATTTTTTGGAAGCTTGTCTTATGCAAATGTAGTGCTGTGTCCTTTTCCTTTTCTTACCACTTTGTATTAACACTGGGATCAGATAAAATTTTCTTTGCTGTCATACTTTGGAAAATATACTACTCTTCACCGGGTAAACAAATACTTTAGGAAGAGAATGAACGTGTGTTAAGACTGAAGTATTTTAATTGTACCTGTTAAGCCACTGTGTTTTCCACTTAATTCACAGCCTATCCATGTCTTGCTACTAAGCAGTCTTCCTTTTTGTTACTGAAAGCCTGGGTTCCAGTGCTTTCTCAGACTTTGATGGACCAACACACACAAAGCTGTACATACTTGCTTAGATATCTTCCCTCTTTGGGGCTGAAATTTCCCTGGATTTGATATTTGAGTGTCCTTAAGAGACTGTTTCTGTCATCAGTACTTTTGCACCTCTTCCATAGGTAGAGCATCTTGCTATCTCAACAAGTCTTTTCCTACTGGGCTGCTGTGAGGATTCATGTATAAGTGTGGGTGTGTGTAAGCTTCTTTTTAAATTTTTTTTTAAATTTATTTTCTGGACTGGGAGGTTTGTTTGTGTTCTGCTGTCATGTTGATATAGCTCATGTTTTGCTTATTATTCTTTTTCTTTGTAAATTCATGCCAGGACCATCTTTATAGAATAAAAGTAAGATGTGTAAATTATTTGGTCTCATACAGCTGAATTTGCTAGGCTATAATTACTAGAATTGAGTGACATTTAAAAAAAATGTTAAATTCCTGTTGTATAAAAATGAGTTGTTGGTTGATTTGTTATAATGTATCACCAAGAGTAGAGCAGAATTTTATGTTTTGCTAAAAAAAGTTCTGATGCTTTTATCCCCTTTCTCAGACATGAGCAAACCAATGTTTCAGCTGTCAACACATCTTCATTCTGGATGTCAACATACTGATTTTTTCCCCATGAATTTCTAATTTAGTTTCCTTTGGTTATGACCATTTCTTTAAAATATTCTGTCTGAGGCTGTATGTCAGCATTTTTTATTTCATGACCGCTCTAAATGATGGTAAAATGCAAAAACCTTTGATAAAAGAGAATTTGCTTTTATTTAAGCCTGTTTTAAAAAAAGGTAATAAAGACATGCATATCTTTTGTAAACTAGAACTAAGGCAGCTTTTCTGGAGTCATCTGGGAGAAGAGCTTATCTGTTTTCTCTCTAACCTTCTGCATTATTAAGAACAAACTTACTTTCCGCTCTCTGACTCTGGTTTCTATGCCTTGTATGAACATTAAAATGGCTGTAAAGGGCCAAATTCTGCTCTTAAAAATAATAGATGGTGTTAAAATATTATCTTGTTGGCAGCTTTAAACATTGCACACGCGTCCCAGAACGCGACGGCGAAAAGGCAGAGTCTGGGATTGGCAGCTGTTTGTATTTCCCTGCCTTGGGCCACGAGGGAGCCCCTTCACATCATTTCACAGAGCAGCTTCAGGGCCCATGATTGTGCCCACGGCAAAAAAGGCAATTTAACATTTTCTCAGGCTGGGGATGCTTTATCTTAAATTGAAAAATTTATGCACCTAGTCCCCAGGTATATTAAAACTTAGTTGTGCTCTCTACATGTTTATGTCCTCTAACAGTCAAGGTCAGACTGCTTTTTAAAATTATCAACTTTAAAATAACATTTGCATGTATGTGGGAATTGTAAGCGGAGTTAGTAGTAATTACAGTTGAAGAGCTAGAAGGAAGGAGCACCAATACAGCTTATTCCTTCCTGGTTTGTGGAGCCTCTTCAGACCCGACTCTTCCATTCTGAAAATTTTAAAATTCTGATGGGGAACAGAAAATGTGTTAAAAGGTCTCTGTAAGAAAAATAACTTCTCACCCAATTAATAATGGGTCTACATATTGCTAACACTTAATTTAAAACATTTTCTAATAGAAAATACTGTTTGAAGGATTTTTTTTGAGTGTTTATTAAATCTGTTCCTGTGCAAAAGCCATTGTTAAAAATAAGCAAAAGGGCTGTTGAAAACCTACAGGTTTCTCCTGCATTGTATGGGAATGTGTGCAGATTGGTGAAGGAATATTTTCTGCTTTGCACTTTCCTATGCATCTAAATTTAAATTATATAAATTATACACAAGTATTAAGAATGTTCATACTGATCCACCTGCAGCAGCTTTTCATAAAATGAAGGATTTATTTGGTTTGTAACTTTGATAATACTTCCTTTTAAATGCAAGAGAATTAAATTACCGTTGCTTGTAGAGTGATGCTACTGGACTCTGTCTAGCTATACCTGTGAATACTGTCTTCAAAATGACTTTTATAAGGAGAATAAAATGTATTGTGTTTTACATATAACTTCTGAGAATTCCTAGCCTTAAAAAAAAACAAACCAAAACCAGCAGCATTTAAACTACTTTGGAACAGCAGCTCTCCTTTGAAAATGTATTTTAGTAGTAGCTGCATTCCAGCTTTGGTTATCTGTACTGCTGTAGTGAAGGTGAGTAATATTTCATTAACCTGTATTGACATTTGCTGGAACTCGTCTGTGTTCTAGCAGGTTCTGCAGGACATACTTGACTTTGCTGCAAAGGGATACTTAATATTCAAAAGAAATGTGGTTTGGTGGAAATGAGGGTCACCTTTTGTGTCACTCTTTGTCATCTGCTTTGGTAGCAGGAGGATGCATTGGCACAACAAGCCTTTGAAGAGGCTCGACGAAGAACTCGTGAATTCGAGGATAGAGACAGGTCTCATCGGGAGGAAATGGAGGTGAGGGTTTCACAGCTGCTGTCAGTAACTGGTTAGTACTTTCCCAAAACTTTAGATTGTTTCCATTTATTTGTCTGTTTGTACAGTGTTGTGTATTTTCTGTTTGTTCAGTGCTGTTACATAAAAATTGCAAAATGCATTGTTTTTTACTCTTGTAAAATGGATTTCAATTTTTTAAAGTTTTGATAAGAATTCTCTGATCCTGTATTTTCTTCCTTTCTGTAGAGGGTCTTTTCGGGGGGTACTTAAGCTGTAAAGATGTATTTATTCACAGAGTTACCATTTCTCTCTGAAATGATACTTTAATAGCAGAGAGAGGGATCTTTTGCCTCGTGCATTTCTCATGAACACAGGAAAGGCTTTGGGAGCTGCGGGGGCACAATTTTGGAGCTTGTTATACCATGTTGTGGGAAAAATTACCAGCCAATTTAATCAGATGCCACAGTCTGCTTTCTTGTACAGGCTAGTTTTATTGTCTTCTCACCTTTTTCTTACTGGTGGGAAGTCTCACTCCTTTTCTTCACTGGTTTAGTTTTCCCGTCTTGTTCTTTGCTTCTTCAGGGCCCCACAGTCTTGAATCTTGCTCTTTCTTGATGAAAGGAGAAATTACTGGGATTGAGAAAAGAAGAGCCAGGAAAGGGAATGGAAACCAGCTGCTCTGAGATGTCAGAAAGGCAAGAGCTGTAAGAGGACGAGTAATAATACATAAGGGGAGTTGGCAAGTTAAGGCAGGCTGCAGGTCAGGAGAGAATAGGGAGAACACAGAAATGCTTTGAATTTCTTTCCCTTAGTAATGCTGTTTCTTACTTCCTGCTTCAGCAGTACAGCCTGACTTAAGTATAATCAAATATGATCAATCTGCTGGTTCTACGGTTTTTAGAAAATTTGATTATTGTTATTGCTAAGCTGCTTTTCTTTTGGCTTCCTTTCTGATAATTGGGATGATCAGACAGACTTTCTTCCCTTCCAACTACAGTTGGAAGGCACAGAGCATGAGAATGAGAGGGAACAGATAGGGCACAGATTATAATGTCTCTCACTTTGAAGTGGCTGGAGTATGGCTGCTTTCAAACACTGCTGCAGCCAGGTCAGATGTCAGCTGTAACGAAGGTAAAATCCTTGCCTTGGAGGCCTCGCTACCACTGGATTCTTGGAGCTGGATTACCTGAATAGTTCTGTCACAGCATAGCTAGAATCTGCTCCTAAGTTCAGTTCAGAAGGAAGGTAGAATTAGCTTTAAGCTGTTCATGAAGACCTGTGCCAGCCTTCTCTAGTTTTAAGAACACAGTAGGAACTTTAGGTCCAGCCTTATGTCTTTGACCTCAATTTACTTAAAACTTTTCTTGGTTTATTCTCCTTATACTGTGCCCATCATCCCCACTCCCCTGATTACAGAGAAGCCATGTGCATGCTGGAGGTTAAAATAGAACAAGGCTTCCTGAAATAATTTTTGGTGTTCTAGAGAGACTTAATTTTTCCTCCAAGTGTAGAAAACGTTTACTTGCAGCTAGGCTGTGCAAAAGCACTCTTTCAATTAACAGTGAGATTGAGGTAATATTGAGCACCTGGAGCTTCGTGACAGACATCAAAAGCCATGACACTGAGACACAAAAAACAACATCCTTGGCTGTCTGCAGGAGCTGGATTCAATAACTTCTGAAAAGAACCTTGCTTTTAATAAGGCAGAAGGCAGTTGCTATTAAGTGCTGCCCTTATTAGCTGCTAGTACCCATTTTCTCTTGAAACAACAACAGCTCTAAAGCACTGGTGTAGATCACCTGCAGAAAGGAAGAAAAGGAAAAATTACTGACTTGAAATATGTTTGAGCAGAATGAAAAGTATTATCAAAGGTTGTGATGTCAAATACAAATCTTTAATAATTGCAATACATTGTTTTGCATACTTGCCTGTTTATTTTACTGTGCATGTTTAATCTGTCTAACCAAGAGATTTTTTTCCTCCAGTATTCGTAGGTCTATAATTGGTTTTTACATTTCAGTTTTCATTCCTGTGTTTGGGGTAAGATGTCCTGAACATGTATCTGGAATGTTTACAGACAAGCTTTTGTACTCTTGATCTTAGTACTGCATAAAAATTTGGATCTTTTGGGATGAGACGGGAGAGAGCAGAAACAGACTTACAATGCATTCCTAAAGAGGAATCAGGTTTCCAAATCATTCATTGTTACCCTTACTTTCAATCTAATGCAGCATTTGGGCAGAATCAAATGAACTTTAATCAGTAAGCACTTGGTGTTCATGATCATCGTACTGAATTCTCAATAGAAAGTGATGCATAAAAGTGCATTCCTGTGTTTGTTGTATTTGTGGCCTGTATTGAATTTTGCAATGCTGACATGCTCATTCAGCTTGGAAATACAGTTTGTCAATGGCACCCTTCTGATGATTGCATTGCTGACAGCTGCAGAAACCTTAATCCAGACTGCCTTGTGTTCTGTTTTGGTAATTTCAATAGGGCCAACAGTGTCTTTGGTTTCACTACAGAGATGGTACTTGGATGCTTTTTTATAGAAAAGGCCGTTTCTAAATGTGCTGAGTGAATTTTTATGTATGTTATGCTACACACAAATGAAGATACTTTCCTCATTATCTTTTTAATATGATTTCTATACAGCTTTCATCATTCCTAAAGCTTTAGATTTTTCTTTTCTGCCATGCTTGGCACGGACAGTAAAACTCAGAATTGGCAGATGTGGAACAGGATCTCGTCAGTGTTAATGGTGATTTTAAGAATTGCAACACTGTAGCAAATCAGGATATTTCTGACAGTAGAATTACAGCTGAAATGCCTTTAATAGGGACCAGATTCTGCTTCAGTGGGGGAGGGAAGGGGAATCCTGCAATATTCCACCCACTCCTACCCAAAACAGAGGCGCCAGCTCTTTGGAAATATTTATCCATCCAAAGCCTGGCAGCATATGAAAATGATCAGATTCAATTCTTTATTTATACAGCTTTTGGGGTAAAAAAGATTCCCTTTTCTGAGTTTTTCTGTAGACTTAAAATAACGTCTGTAGACTTAAAACTCCTCACATAAGAGTGATCAGTGGTAAGTTGTTGAAAACAACATGTTAAAGTGGCTTGCATGTGGCAGTTGGATTTTAGAATGGTGACGCTTTGCGAGGGATAAAAAATGGCAAGTGCAGTAACAATTTAGAAATTATCACTTTACTAATTTTGATTTTTAAATATCCTAAAAACCCCCTGACCAATTTAAAAAATCCACAACAAAAAAAAGCAAAAAAAACCCCTTCAGGGTGTTGTCAGGTTTGTTTGCCGTCATTTCATCATTTAGAATCCCTTCCATTCTACTTTAGCACACCAGATCTTTATTTTAATGAACATGTTCTTTGCATCTGAGGGCATCTGAGGTAGGTTGTGCTTTAATTTTCAAAGGTGATTGTGTTTTTGTGCAATTACAGCACTCCTCTGATGTAAATAGGGTGTGAGTGGATTTAGGAATTTTCATTGAAGTTTTTAAGCACCTCTGAATTGAACTGCTTTCTGTTACATTTTTAACATAGTTTGTTTTGAATACAAGATGCTTTGGAGTTTTTGTATCAACTCGTATAGCTCGGTTACATCAGATACTGCAAATCCAGCCCCACTGTCCAGGATTCTTTTGTTTCAAAGATGCTTTTGAAGTCAGTGAGTGTTCTTAGTGCCTTCAAAATTAATAATGTATTCCAATGGCTTTTACTTTTACAAGAATGTTGGAATGCTGAGACAGTGAATGTTTCATAATACACATGAAGAAAGACTTTATCCCCAGTGAAAGATCATTATTAAGAAAAAAAAAAAAGAGGTGTATGAACTTCAAGTATTTATACGTTTCCCTTTGCCAAACTAGAAGAGTGAGGAGACTAAAGGGATTTTGGTGAGGCAGATGTTTAATTTTCACTATCCTTATCTCCTTGTGTCGTGGTTGAGAGAGTCAGTACGAGTGTCTCTGGTGTGGTTTCACTATGAGTGACTAGAGTTCAGTGTCAGGATAAGAAGTGTTCTGCAGAAATTACTGTGAAGTTGATGCTCAGATGTAAATTTCCAGTAAAAACTTTTGCTTGTTTTTCAGTCTTCTGGCGTAGTGGCATGATGCAAAAATGTGTTACACTGTCCAGAACGGCTTGGAGAGATTTAAACAGCCCCTAGCTGGTGAAATTAGAATCTGTTGGAAGTAATGGCCCATGTTCATTGCAGAAAAGCCGCAAGCAGGTGCCTCCTGCCAGGTCTTTGCTGGAGTAGATGATACAAAGTGGTGGATTTTCAAGGGCTGGGTAGAGAGAAGAGGCTCTCTGGTGCATTGCTGTGTGCAGGTGGGGGTATTTTGTGAAGGTTTGTTTTGTATAGACAAACTGTAATGTCAGGCTTGCAGTGATCTGTTTGAGTGCGCAGTTGGTCTGGCTGTGTTCATCTGGAGCTTGGCTGAGGATGTCCTGATGGCTTTACTTGGGGATGGCTTGAGTCTGTTCTCAGTCTTCCAATGTAATTTCTTCAACCAGTATTTTTGAAATGGCGTATTTTTCTACTTTGTGTTCATTTCCTACGTTACTGCCATGCTCTTTATTTTAGCCACGCTGTGAGTAAAGAGACAGAGTGGTTTGCTCTCCCTAAAACAGTCTAGTCTAGCAATCTGTCTGTTTGTGGTCTTGTGCTAAATATAAATTACATTAATGGCTAAGCAGAGCCATTTTGGGAAACTGCATGAAATTCCCATTTTAAAAACCTTCATTTTGCTGAAAAAAAACCCTGTTTTGGAACTTTTGTTTCTTCCAGAAGCAATCCCTCTCAATACAAAGCACCAAAAACCCCCACCAACGCCACCCTTTTAAAAGTGCTGCAGTCGAAATTTACCTTAAATTAAATACTGTGTCCTGCTCTAGGTTTTTACATATTCTTGTTGTTTGCTAGGAATTACCAGTTAAAAGGGGCAAGAAACGTTTCATTTCATTGTGCTGAAGTTGGGAACTTTTGAAAAACAAACAGGATTTTGTTACAGAAATGTAAACAGTTTACAGTTGAAAGAAAATAGAGTAGTAGGACTGACTTTCATGTTCTTCCCAAGGTTCTACACAGTGAAATTATTCTCCTTTTCTTAATTTTTTCTAAGATGAAACTCCTAGTGTAAATAAATGCTCTAACTAATTATATTTTCTCAAATATAACTGGCTTCAGAAGAAAGTGTAGTATTACAAGAATACGTCGAGAGCTTGAGAATAATGTGGGAGCTTTTTTGTTTTTAGTTTTGGCTTGGGTTTTTTTAGAAAAGATTTTCTCATCAGACTCTCAGATTTTAAGTGTTTCTTTTTCTTATTAATCTGAAATTAATTTAATTAGTGCTTATTGTATGTACTCTCCAAACTGACAATGACAGAAAAATAATATAACCTTTAACACAGCTTTTTGGATACTAAAGAAACCCAAACCGTTAATTTTTCATATGTGGCGGGTAGCGTAGACTTGATATATGCTTGTGTATGACCATAAATAATTTGTTTAGGTGAAGGATGGATACAACATAACTTAGAAAGAGACATTAGAGTGGGAGTGTATTGCCTTAAAAGGTTCTGCAGTGCCAGTCCAGTACGAGTAGGCCAGTTAAGTTATGACTGGTTTGCTTCGTAAGAACTTATGGAGCTGGTGCTTGTGCAAAAGTGCTACGGAATGCATAGATCAGAAAAACAATTTGTGCTGTGCAGAATCAATGCTGACTGTGGGACGGAGGAGATCAATCTTGCAAATCAGGGAATACTGTAATATAAGCGTCTTCTTTCAGTCAATGAAGGTTAGAAAGGGGCTGAGCAACAGAGGAATACTGTCTGGAGGCAATCAATATTAATTATAAATTTATAACCTTTAGACCAGCCTTCAAACAATACTTTCTAAAAGGGAGCACTTCGAGCTTTTTTTTTCCCTTGGAAAAGAAGTTTTAATATGAAAGTAAAAATTTCAGTCTCTACTCAGAGCTCTTCAGAGCTACCTGTTCTTGCTGTGCTTTTTCCTTCCTTGGCTTGTAGTGACCTTGGTCCAGTTACCAGTTTGGGGCAGCAGAATTTTCAGAATTGCTTTTAAACAAAGATGTAACCATTGCAAAGATTTCAGGTGAGGGGGAGCATGGGGGTCAGGAAGCAGATGTGCTGCTTGGCCTGGTCACGCTCTGGAGCTCTCGCAGCCTGTGAGAGAGCAGGCTCTGTAGGTGTCACAGTTTGTGTGTGTTTTCAGTGGAACACTGTTTCTAGGACGTAGATAAGAGTTTGAAATGAAGTCTTGATGGAGGTAGGTGCTAAATAACTCTTACCAATGGCCTTTGTCATGAAAATTTTTTATTTTGACTTTCAGTGAGCTTGAGAGACAATCAGAATGGAAGTAGGAATAAAAAAGAGCATTGGATATAGAATTCATGGCATTAATCTACAGTTTCTTCAGTCTAACATTCAGATCTCTTGCCAAGTTTGAGAGACTGTTTTCCATTATTTGCATAATTAAAGTGGTGCTTGACATTATAATTAAGAAAGATCAAGGCTACTTCTTCCCAGATTCAGTGAAAAGGAGAGCTGATAGCAAAATGGATGTTATGGGCAGCAAGCAAAGCAGCTCCAGAGACTGGATCCAGGCCATGAAGTCTAATGCTGATAGCTATGCCTGCTAGGAATGTGGTAAAGATCATATCCCCTCTTGTGGCTCATAGATGCACTATGTAGTGGTGCTGCTGTGGCTGAAGTTCTGAGAAGTGAAGATTGAGAGTCTCTGTGCAAGGCCCCGAGAGACCAGAAAGCACATGGGCTGCTTCATCAAGCTGTGACCAAAGAAGTTCTATTACACATGAGCTGACATTCTCACCATGCTGTAGGGCCCCGGTTTTCCTGACTCTGATTCTGAGAAGGCTGAGTTTCTCCTGCCTTTCTGTTGAATAAGGTGACTGGAGGCAGGGCCAGCATTTTGAACCGTGTTCAAATCTGTATGGGAGAGGCTGTTACTAACCAGCAACTCAAAGAGTTTTCAGTTCATTGCTTTTCTTGCTGTGGGTCTGCCTCAGATACCAGAACTAATGTGAAGGTGTGCTTGATTGTGACTGGTCATTTTTCTGAGTATTGCTCTCTTTATTTCAGGGTTTTTTCATTTGGGTGGTTTTTATCCTGTGATTGTATACTTTTAAGAAAAGTATCTGCAAAGTATTCTCAGGTTTGGTTGCTTGGTTGGTTTTTTTTTTAATCCCTTTTCAGGAGGTTGACAGTCCTAAGAGAATCCACATGTTCACTGTTTAGTTTTTCATAGCATAGCCTGATTTTTCACTTATTTAGTAAATTATAGATGGCAGATGCCAAGGCACATAATGGATCTGCTCTGTCTGTTTCAACAGGACAGAGCTGCCAGAATCCAATTAAAGAATTGCAGTGGAGTTGTCCATGAAGAGACTTTATTTTGGCTATTCTTTTTGTGACAGCCCTTCTTCAAATTAGCTCCCTCCTCCTTCCCTCCTCTTCACCATTGTCCCAAGTTGTATATGCAGTGGATATGGTTATACTTGTCATTTCACTGCCTGGCATTCAGAGGTCCCAGTTTTCCCTGCTGCTTTTTTTAAGTGATTCATCGAAAGGGAGGGCCGCCTTCATGGCAGCTCTGTCCATACTTACTAAATTTGCTTCCAACTTTCTCAGTTCTGCTTTCTCAGAGCTATCATGTAAACCACACCGTGGGACTGCATTATCTTTTCCCGATGAGCTCATGTGGTAAGAGGAGTTGGTTTCCTTAGGTATGTCTGAGGCCTCAGAACACGCACAGGAAGGGGTTAGTTAGAGATGCTTTCTCAAAGTCAGTTTAAGGAGTTTTGTTGGCACAGTTGGAAGCACAATAAGCTGCAGCATGGGGCCAGATTGAGTGGCTGGAGGAGGAGGAGGAGTTCTGACTATCTTGGCTGCTGGAGGAACTGCTTATGTGCCACCTTCCTTATTGCTGATTTGTCTGTCCTTTGTGCCCCAGTAACAGATGTGAAGGCTCCAATGTGGTTCTTGTTCAGAAAAGTTAATGATAAAAGTTACTCATTTAATCATTTCAAGCTATCCAGTTTATTGTAAAGAAAAATAATATAATACAGATATTACTGCATCATACTCTTGCTAGGACTTTCAGTCCATACCACTTAGCTTATATTTAGGCTTGGGAAAAGCTCAGGCATCGGAGTGTTGAAGAGAACATAGGTGTAAGAGATACTGCAGGGCACACTTTTTGTGTTTGTTTACTCTCAAGTCAAAATGGTTTTGTTAGTTAACTCTTCTCTTTTTTGTCAGTGTGTCATTACCCCCATGGTACCAGCATTATGAATTCAGCATGAATAAATCTAGAGTAGCATGTGATAGGAGGTTTTGAAATGTTTTTTTGCCAAATACGTTCCTGCAATTCTTTCAGTTGGTCATCACACCCTCTCCAGGGTTAGAAGTTTTCAATGGCTTGTGGCCAGTTATAATTCCTTCTGTGTTGCAGAAGATTTGCATGGCTTCATGTGCTGAAAGCTGAGTGCGAAGTATTTTTTGGTGTTGAAACTTCTGATGTGTCCATCGTGTTAACTCTTCTGTTCCAGGATACTTGGAAGAATACTGGCAATGTTGGTTAAAATGCATTCATTTTTAGGAAAATTGCAGCTCTGGTGGGATCTGTGTACTGATTACAAGTTTCTCACAAGCAAGTATTTGTTATCCTTTCACTGAATAACAGATGAAGAACATGTGAAGCAGTGCTCCTTCAAACTTAGAATCAACGTTTGACTGAAAAAATGAAATACACAGAGAAAAGATTAATAACTGCTGTTTTCTCATGGCTCATTAAGCATGACTCATAGCAGTGTATTCCATTTACCAATGGCAAAGATAGATGCATCTTTCTTAATTGAAGCAAGTCTCCTTAATCCTTGAGAAGCGGAGCCTGTTATTCACTGAGAGTAATACTGGTGCTTTTGCATGGCAGCAAAAGGTATGCATTTCAAAAATTACAGCAAAAACTGCAATTTAGAGGATTGATTAGCTATGCTGGGGAGTATAGGACCCCCAATTGAGAGAAGTCTGGAAATTGCTGGTTTACATCTATAAAAGGGAAGTTTTAGCTTCCTGTAATAGACTGAGAAGAACTAGCAGATACTACCCTACTGATAGTCACACTCTTCCTACAAGGGAGTGTTAAGGCTCTTGCGGCATTTCTCATGGAAGTTGTATTTTGCCAATTGTCAGTGGACAAAAATAGCACCCAATGCTTCTTGCTCCACAATGTGCTTCCTGTCTTTGTGCAAGGTGATTTTTCTAGTCTTTACCAAGCATCTTTTATTTTTTGTGTTTTTTCTTTCAGCATGTGAAGCACAGTTGTAGCTGTTGCATACTGTGCACGCTGTGCCCTGGCAGGATGGTTGTGACTGATAGAACAAGCCTGCTTCACTCGTTTGTCTTTTTGCACAGTAGTAGCACAAGGAAAGGAGGGTGCCTGAGTCAGAGCTGTCATTCCAGCACGTTGCAGTTGCTTGTGTAAATCCCCACTTACTGAATTGCAAAATTACACCTTTATCCACATAGACTGTTGTAAGATATTGTAATGACTACTTTTGGTACATTTGAGGGTCATTTGTCATGCCTTTTGCATATCACTTGAAAGGGCAAATCTGGTAGCTGTTTGCTACTGGCTTCTGCAAACTCTACAAGTAGCAGTGAGGTCACGAATCATGCAGATTCTTTCATATGCTTTGAAAGAAAAGGCCACTTTAAGCAGAGCATAAATGCAACCATATGCTCATATCTTGGAGCCTTCACTGAAATTTGACAATAAAATTGCTGTGCATGTGATTTGTTTTCTGAAGAAGAAACACTGTTGTTTTTAGAGCAGTAGTATAGCAGCAATTAACTTGCCGGTCTCTTCTAGTTAGGTGTAAAAATGTCTATCGAGTGCAAAATTGGTAGAAGTAAGATTTTGGTAATTCATAAGACAGTGCATGTTTTTGTTTCCTTTTAGAAGGAAGAGACAGCAGGAAAACCAGAAGAAATATTGTTACAATCTGTTCAATAGAAGGATATGCAAAGCAGAACTGTTGCTGTTTTGTTAATCTTGGTACAACTCCTAAATTAGCCTGAAAGTATCTACTTAGACTTGATGAACAACCACTTCATATTAAGAAAAATCTTTACAGCACAGTTTACTTTTCTGTTGAAGGAAAAAGGAAGTGTGGACTTTCCCTCAGTGATCTTGACAAAGCCAAATTATTTGGCTTTTGGAAATAATGTAAAAAGCTTAATTAAATGCCACTTCTAATACTTTGTATCTCTTCAAAGAGGACAGTTTGCAGAAGTTGTTTCAAGGGCCTACAGGAATATGCCCTTAAACGCTTAAAATCGTCAGTGCTGTATGTGATTAGAGCAGTTTGCTTTAGTGCGATTCCTCAGAAAGATTACTAAGAAATCTGTGGGTTTGTGCACCAGCAGTGATGTTGATTGTCACCTTCAGATTTCGTCTGCAAGCAGGAGAAGCAGATTGTTCCTTCAGAGTTACAACTACTGCAGATAAAACAGAGCAAAGAGATTGGCTCACTCCTAATTACCTGAAGTGCAACCGAAGCTGAATACATAAACCTAGTAGGTAGCAATTGTGATATTTAAGTTAGTGGAGGTGTTTCCAAAGCAGTAGTGGCAATGTAACCACTAAGGAGAGTGCAGGAGAGACTTGTTTGCTCTGGAAACATGCTGATTACTAGAGGGATTTATTGGATGAACTCCATGTGCATCAGAAAGGGACCATTGCGCATGGAAAGGAGAATGTTTCAATTCAACTTTGAATTGGCTTTTAAATAGGAGAAGGAAGCAGCAGTTCTCTGTTTGGGTGCAGCTAACCTAGTACAGTGGGAGCATACAGTTGGGCAGACAAGAAGAACGGTAGATGAGGGAGGAAGAACTGAACAGAGAAAGAAAAATCTAAATTGGAAAAAGTGGTGTCAGCAGTGCACGGCAGAGGGTCTGGGAGTGAGCAGGCTCTGCTAGCTCACCCTTGGGAATGGGAGTGCAGCAGCAGCATGCTGTGAGCTGGGGCAGCTGCTGTGCTGGTGGGAAAGATTCCTCTCTGTCAGTAAATGTGACTCAGAAGAGCCCAGGGAACACCAAAGAGCAGCACTTGTGCCACTGTTAGTCACAGTTCTGTTGAAGTACTTGCATTGTTCAGTGTGATGGTGCAAATACAGTGATTGCTTGAAGGGTATTTCAGTGGCACAATGCCTGCATTAAGGCTGTTCCCCAGTCTTTCAACAACATAGGAGAAATCTTTCAGAGCAGGGAAGTTGTCACTGGTTTTGCATTTTTTTTAAAGCCCTGAATGTGGCAGGTTATTGCAGCTGGTGAAGCTGATGGAGCCACACGGAATAAAGCCTGTGTAGTGATACCTTCCACCAGCTGAGAATGTGGCCTGAGACTGTTTGGGTCATGTGGTAGTTACAGGCTGTGGTGCCAGCTATTCAGTCTGTAAACCTTAAATTAAAGTCCTGGTACTAAAATGTCTTAAAAACCAGCTAGCATGTATTAGATGTTCTCATTGTTGAAGTATGGCTTTAAAATTTTAAGGAAATCAATGTTTTTAAGTACTTACATGCAGCATTTGTGTGTGCTGTACCTGTGTACCAGTAGAGAAAGTAGATAGCCATGTCTTTTACTGGGACTGACCATGCTTAATTCCCTCTTTACAATGTCAGTAACTCAAACTGTTTAACAGAATCATTTATTTGAAGGAGAACTTACATTACTTTTATTTTAGTACAGGGGTGTAATCATATGTCACAGTTTTCTCAGTTTGTTAACTTTGCAGGTACATCAAAGAAGAAAGCAGTAAAACCCCCGCTTTTATGAGGTGTTCAAATGTGTGTCCATCTATAGATTAAATTGTGCTCATGTGTTACTATAAGTCTCTTGATTCTAGAAGAAGCTAAAGTAAATGTTTCCCTCATAAAATTATTTGGAAATGATGTGATGTACTCTAGCTCATATTGTGGCCTTTCTCCCTAAAATTGACAGAAAAGGTTAACAGAAGGGAATTTCACAGGGAAGGAAATTATTTTTGGAAGAAGAGACACGAAATTGTTACCTAACTATTGTGGGAGTCTCCTGCTGATCGCTAAAGCAATGTTTAAAGCCTGGCACTGTGAGTGCATGCCCACGTGTGCGGGCAGGAGCACAGTCCCTGCTGGGAGCTCCAGGCTGGCTGGGGACGCACAGCAGACTCTGAGCCCCTCAGGGACTGGGCAGTGCTTGGCTGCCTTACCCACAGCCCTCCTCTGAGAGCCCAGTTGTTTCGGGGGATAAACTGAATTGGGGCGGGGGGAAAGAATGATTTTTGATGTTAAAAATTGATGCTTTGCTTACTGCTTGAATTGTAAAGTTTCTGCCTTAAATTGGTTATGGTCTTAGTCGTGTTAATATGCTGAATGAAATAACCAGTCATTTCCTGGTTGCTTATCCTCAGTGTGTGTTTGTTCGTGCAGGCAAGAAGACAGCAAGACCCTAGTCCTGGATCCAACCTGGGCAGTGGTGATGATCTCAAACTACGTTAATCAGCGGCAGCAGGCGTCCCACGGGTCTGCACACATGCATTGCTTCTACTTGGCAAAGGATTGAATAAAAGACCAGAAACTGTGATAACTGGGTATATTATGGTCTGTTTCCTGACCTGCGGCAGTCGAAGTCACCACGAACTGCCATGGTTTGCACTATGTTTATGTTACAATACCTGCATTTCCCATTTTAAGCATGTAGCCAGTGGCAATTTGAAATTTTGTTTTTCTATGCAAACTTATTTTTGTTGGCACTATTTTAGTGAAATGGAAACTTATGCAGCTATAAAACCATTTTTCTCAACTGTAATAAAAATTGTCACTTAAAAATAGGTCAAGATATTACAGATTTAGAACAACTTTTTTTTGTTGTTTTTTTTGGTTTTTTTGTAAACTGCTGGAAGCCAATGCATTCCAAGCTTAATTTTTTAATATGGGCTTTTGGAATTTTGATTGTCGTTATTGTGCTCCTGCTTTCTTTTAGATATGCATTCTTATCTTTCAGTTTTCTTTTTTCTAAATTTGCAAGACCTTCTTAAAACTGCTGACATTATTTTGCATTATTTCCAAGCTAAACCCAGTGAATCAGAGCTGTTGGAATCAGTTTTCAAACTTTGTGGGTTTGTAAATGTTACAGTTGCAGTATTCTCTTAACTGCTAACAATTCATGGGTTCCACTTTTTAAATGATAAAAATCTTAAAATGTATATTTTCATGCATTAATGCATTCTGCCCCATTATCTGTCTTAGATTTTATTCTGTACCAAGTGAGTTTGGGTGGCTGTTATACCCTGTATATAGTGCTTTACTGAAACTCAGAGGAAGTCGCAGGCTGGCTTCTGTTTTATTCAGGGATTTTTTTAACTAGTTCTTCGATGGGATACTGCAACTCCACAATCAGATTCAACAGCGTTTAAACTGGGAACAAAAGTGATCAGCTGCCAAGGTGATATATATATTAAATCATGTTTAAGATAACTGCTTTAAGTATATTTTATATCTTAGGCTTTTTGTAAAGTTGTGCTGAATGGTGAAAAGCTGAGATGAGCTTGTGTGCAGGAGTCTCATGCCGCACATGGGCCCCTTCTATTAAATCTTATGCAAATTAAGACTATGTTGCAGTATATATTGCATTTTCTAACAGGGTAAGATTTGGGATGAATTAATGTATGAATTAATCTTGTTTTATTTGGGATGATGGTGAATGGACTTGCTCCAAAGTTTTCATTGCATCCAATATTTGAAGAAAATTGATTGGAAATGTGTTGTCATTTGGCTTTGTTAAAATGTGGTGCTTCCTGTACAGCCTGATTGATTAAAATGTCACTTAAATACCTTTTTAAAATAAGGGATCTGAATTCAGTATTTTAAGAATTATTTGAAAGGTAGAAATGCTGTATGGTTAGAACAGTTAAGTCTTCATTAAATTCTATGATTAAGACAATTATGCATTCCTCATTAATGGCAAAACAATTGATGCAAAAGAGGTCTTGCAAAAATGTAAGCAGATGTCAATGTGAAGGAGAATCTTTGTATGTTAATAATATGAATATTTAACATTCACTTAAAAATGTCATTAACTGTAAACTGTGAGAATGTCATCAAATAGAAATATTTTGATACTTCAATTTAAATGTGATTCACCTGAAAGATAATCTTTTTCACTCTGTGGCCACATATTCTTCTTGCTCTTCTTCCCCTAAAGAAATAATTTTTCTAAAGTGTTTCTGCAAAGAGTTATTTAAGGGACACACGCATGCATCCGCACGCATCCCTAGCCTTGGATCTTCTCTGCCATCTGTGTATTTTTGATGGAATAGTCTGAAGATTTATTTTAAAAGGTTTTCCTAACGTTTCAGACAGTGGTTTTAAACCATAAGTACACAGGAAATGACGCTATCAGATATTAACGTTGCTATCTCTGTAAATACTGAGCTTTCCCTATCATCATTTAGCGTTCTGCTGCTTTCCATATCTTAATGCTGGCATTAAGATCACAGCCCTTACACTCTGCTGGTTAGTGCAGACTTTTTAAAGTGCATTTTAAGTTATTGATGCAATTTGATATTTTTCATAATTTCTATTTAAACTGAAGTTGCATCATCTTTCTTGAATTCATCTCCTGTAAGAGTTGCCTTAAGCTACAGGATTGCTTTTGCTACTTTTTGTGTTGTATGTTTAACTTTCATAATAAACTTCTGTGTAGTGAAAACGAGGTGCTGTAAGTTTATTTGACTCCTTGGTAGTCCCTGCTGACATATTTTGTTTAGGTGCAAGGCTGCCTTGATGTCCGTGGCTAAAGCAGTGGTGACATCCAGTGGTCACTTATCTAACTGACCCCTCTGCTTCGCTGTGTTCAGCTGTTGTCTGGAAGGAGCCTTTAATAAAAGGGTCTACACTGGAGAAAATGTGTGTTTTGCTGCCCTAAAACTCTTGTTCCTTACGCCTGATATGCCCTGCTTACTCTGAAGGCATGGATCTGCTCCAGGGGCCCCAAGCAACAAGCTGTGTGTGCTTACAGAGCCTTTGTGGGCACAGTGTGAGAGCAGCCACCAAACCTTGTTAATTGTGCTGCTCTGGGCAAGGGGAAACCGGGGGAATTGCATGTGTAAGTTCAGGAAATGGGGAAATGTGGCAAAGTTCTGTGGGGAAAATATGAATGGTGTGTTCCACACCTGAAAACCTTCTGAAGCTGCTAAAATTCTAGTTGGTATAGCTTCAAATAGCTAACCCTGACTGAATGACAGTGGTTAGGTACTGAAACCAGGTAGAGGATTGCTTGCTTGGTAACTGGAGAGCTGCAGGCTGCTTTGGGATTGTTTACATGCAAAAGGACAATGTGTAACCTTATTTTAGACTTTTATAGTCTGTGAACAGACCAGAGAGCACCTAAGAAAAACAGCACTGCTGTGACACGTAGCTTTCCTGGAGGCATTCTTCAGTTTGAAGGGAGGTAGCTTTTGAAAGAGACATAAATGACAGTGTTGCCCTGCTTCTGTTGCTGGGGGCAGATGGTAGCTGTCAGCTGCTGCAGGCTCTGCTGTCCAGGCAGTGTTTTAAGAGGCATCTGTAAAGAGCTGCTCACAAAGCCATGTGGTAACTTGTCTATTTACCTGTGAGCTCATAGAAAGATTCACTTTTTTGCCCAAGATACATCACAAGTGGATGAGTACAGTACTTGTACAGCCTTTTCTTGGCTGAAGGCATTTAAAGGACAGAGGCACTTTGTCCCCTGGCTCTTCCTAGGTGGAATTTGCCTCTCAGGTATGTGAATAGCAAAGGGAATCTAAATCTCCCTGTGTGAGGCACATACAGCAGAAAAGAATTTTAAAAGTGTTACAATCCAGTGCCTTAACTAGCAGGACGTGGGGATGGCTGTTCTTGATGTGGGAGTGAAAGACCACTGGAAATGCTGGAGCTTATTGGAATTGAGAAGGATGTCAGTGACCTGGAACCCAACCACAGCAGGTGAGGTATGGTCACTTCCAGCTGGTCACTTTTTAACCTCCTGCTCTTACATGACCTCTTCTTAACCCAAGAGAATACAGAGCATTAACTGTTCCTTGGACTTCTGAAATGGTTTGGGTTGAAAGGGAGCTTAAAGCTCATCTGGTTCCAACCTCCCACTAGACCAGGTTGCTCAGAGCCCTAGTCCAGCTTGGCCTTGAATCCTTTCAGGGGTGGGCCAGCCACAGCTTCACTGGGCAACCTGTGCCAGGGCCTCACCACCCTCACGGGGAGGAATTTCTTCCTGATACCTAATTTAAACCTCTCCTCTGTCAGTTTGAAGGCATTTCCCCTTGTCCTGTCAGTTCATGCCCTCGTCCAAAGTCCCTCTCCAGCCTCTGGTTACCGGGAGGGCTCTAAGGTCTCCCTGGAGCCTTCTCCAGGGTGAACAACTCCTGTCTACATAGGAGAGGTGCTCCAGCCCTCAGAGCTTCTTTGTGGTCTCCTCTGGATTTGCTCCAGCAGGTCCATGTCCTTCATTTGTTAAGGGCCCCAGAGCTGGATACAGCACTGCAGGTGGGGTTCTCAACATTTAGTCACTTTACTGGAGTCCTCAAAACCTGGATGAGCACGTTTCCTAGTTTCTCTTAAGGGAAACAGCAGCTGTCCTGAGCTCATGGTCCCCTTTTTGAAAGCAGAAAACTGAGAAAATGAACTGTGAGTGAAAACAGCAGCTTTTCTGTTCCTGCAGATCTATGATGTTTTGTCTAATAACGAGCCTTGTTCAGGTAAGGGCTGGGAAGTTAGATGAAGATGGGGTTTCAGAGAACTCCAGAGCTGCATGGCCTGGGATGATCTTGGCAGGACTTCTGCATATTTTTTTGTTTGCTATTAGTTCAGGACTCCTCTCTGTCATAGATGTATTAAAGAATCCATCCTGTCTGCACAGAAATAGGACCGATTTCTGTGAAGTTGCATTATTTTGTTACTACATTTCCAATGCAAATAAGAGAATGACAGAAATGGCTTCAAGGATGGGAATTGCAGTGAGAAGTTAGAGCAGAGTGAACATTTGCATGGGCAACATTTCTCATAGCTCATTTGCTTGGCATCCTGTCTTCACACTGCCACCAAATGCAAATCCCAGGCCATGCATATTCATCAACTGCTGCATGCTCAGAGCTGCTCGGGGCTTAAGTAACTATTAAATAGGTTTCTCAATTACAGGTTGAGATAAGTGAATTTTCAGAATTGCCTTGGGCTCATTTCTTAAAGCTCAGGAGTGAGATGGAGGGAAAAGTAGCACGGAAGAGCTGAGTGCTGCCCCTCTGGTGCTGTCACCTGGCACAGCGGATGCCTGGAGAAAGATGGGGAAAGGAGTGGGAAACCAGAACGCTTCTTGCTCAGTTCTGTGCCTCTTACGGGGCCTGGTCTGCACTTTTAAACAGCTGGTGAGACTTCTGCCAAGTCTGTGTTGCTTCCCACAACTCTTCTGACGTGTAATTCTGTTTTCCACCCTGTTGACTTGATGATGGGGTCTTGGAGGACGCGGGTTTTCCTGGTGCTCCACTTCCTCTTGTTCCACAGGCTGTGATTCTCTGCTTTTCATAGGAACTGGTGGCTTTGCCACCTTTCCCCCTTTGCAATCTTCTTTCTTCCCTGGAGCAGGTGATGGGTTTAACTTGAAAAGAGAAAGACCTTCTAGAGATGGAGTAAAGTTTACACCTGAAAGCTCCTGGCTTTTCCAGCTGTTATCTACTGGCTTGCTGAGTCTGTTCCTCTGAGCCTTTCCCACCTGCATGCCCAACCCTTTCAGCTTTTGTTATTCATACCTTACAAAAACCAAGAACGTCCAGGCATAGAGAAACAAACGAGCTTTTCGGGAGGTGGCTCTGAGCAGTGAGAGGTGCTCACCTCAGGGTGAACAGTGCCAGACAAGGACAATGTCCCTGCTCAGAGGCACTTGTTGCTCACAGTCCTCTAGGGTGGGTTGGGCCTTCAGCTGCCATCGGCGGCCAGAAGAATTGAGTGAACTGCCCAGGCTCGTTCCTGGCTTCTGCAGTTGACTCGTTATAACTCTGCAACACAACTTGTGGTTCGTGTGCTGTTCAGCCTTGGTGCCACGGTGCTGTTCTCAGCTCCTGGAGGATGTGGGGCAGGAGAGGTCAGTGGAGTTCGATGTACAGCTGTGGGTTTCTCTTCTGCAGTACGTGAGATGCCTCTTCTAAAATCCTGCCCATCTGCATGTTGAAACTGCCCTCAAACATGGGCACCTCACTGCTGCTACAGCCTTCTGTGGCAAGGGTTTCTCTCCAACCCTTGTTTCTAAATGCACAGAGCTGCACAGGCAGAGTGACCTCCTGATGAAACCCCAGGAGCTCTAAGCTTGGAGGAGAGCAGAGAGGTCGGTGGAGGGAATGTGGGTTTGCTGCTGGATTGCAAATAAAGCTGTGGGGAGAACAACTCTTATCAGAAGACAATTCTTAATAAAGAGGAAACTCTACCCAGAAACACCAGACTGGCCATCACCTCAGAGCCAGGAAGGCTGCCAAGTATCTCACTTCCCAGAATGATGTGCCACCTACTCAGAGGAAGCACCAGGTCCCCTCCCACCCCACCAAGAGCTGAGCAGCCCTGTCCTTCACAGCACTCCAGCCCCTGCTCCCCGATTGCTCCTGCACGGGGCAGCACCGCGGTAAGACACCCGATCTAGAGGTGAGACACTGCAATCCCCTTCCAGCACCATCCAGCTCCTCACTGGCCTTCCCCAGCTGCCCCACCCTACCCTCTGGCTGCTGCCTGTGACTTGCCACCAGCCTGCAGATGCCTGGGTGGGCTGTCCATGGAGCCAGGAGCCTGTGGCCACAGCTGCAGCAGCCCAGGAGGAGGAGGAGGATAGTTTGGGATGCTCAGCCCTGCATGAGAGCTGGCTGTGATCCAGCTCCAGGTCATAGAATCATACACTGATCAGGGCTGGAAGGAATCTTAGGGAGCTTTCAGTCCAGTGCCCTTGCTATGGACAGGGAACCTTCCAGGTCATTGTCTCTGGCTGTGTTTGAGGTCTGGGAGCCAGGGAAGGATGGAAAGGAGGGATAGGCAGAGTTGCACGCACGGACTGTTCCTGAGCTGCTCAGTGCTTGCCTTCTGCTCAGGTCAGAGCTGCTGCTGAGGAACCCCTGAACACTTTCCTGGCAGCAACAGCCCCGGCCTAGGGCCACTTGGCGGATGCTCCCACACAGATGAGAGGACAGATCCTCTTTTTGGTTCTGCTTTCAGTTCTGCTCTGCAGAGCACGTCTGGTGTATGACTGCCGGGACCTGGTGCCGGTGGTCCCGTGCGGTGTGTGACTTTGTGAAACCACCAACCCCAACAAGGTGCCTCATCACCGTCTCCTTCACACCCTCTCAACATCCAGACCTCTGCATCCGGGGCAGGATGTGCCAGTGGGACCACGGGGCACTGCACTGGGAGTGAGGCTCAAAGAACATCTCTGTTGTTGATTTTATCCATCACAGCCCATGAGTAAGATTCAAGTCAACCCCAAGCTGTTAGTTCACCGGAAGTCAGTGACAAAATGGGCAGTCAGAGACCTTCAGGGGCTCTGAGAGGGCCCCTGCAGCCCTGACTCATCTCCCTTCAAACGATTAAATCCCAAGCACCAGGGCTGGAGTAGGCTGCTGTAGGGGGCTGACCCCTCTCCCTCCTTCTCAAACCATGCTCCATGGCCCTTCCTCATCATCAGCTGTGACACTCTAACATCCCTTTTGAAAACGTGTCTGGAGGTGAAACTGAGCCCAGGTGAAAGCCCTGCCATGTCTGCAGCACTCCTGGATCCACAAACTCTTGCGATAGGGGGTTTGGGGATGCCGTAGAATCCCCAATTCCATCTTTTACTTTTTTCCCCCATAAAACCTGTGCTTTAAATTACTTTATTTTTACAGAATCCCCGTGCTTTGCCCCAGGGCGAGTTTTTCCACCAGTTTTCAACGGACGATTAAAACCCCAAGTGCCTGGCCGGGCGGCAGCAGAAGGCAGGATGCAGTGGCCAGCGGCTCCTGGAAGGACAGATGGTCCCTCGCAGCAGCTGCTGTCGCCGCTGGCTCCGTGCTGACTGATCCGGGAAGGAGCGGGTGACCATCCCCTGTGCCGGTGCCCCCGTCCTGCCTCATCCCGGCTCCCCGCCCGGCACCGCGGCGAGCTGGGCTTCGCACCCTGCCCGCGCCTGGCAGCGCCTCCCGGGCTAAACCACCCCGAGGCAGAAGGAGAAACCAGCGCATCTGTTTCTAATGAAGCCGAAGCCGGATTAGATCTAGCCCTGCACGAATCAGAGCTTTTAAAACATATCTGGAGTTCTGTGAAATGCACATAAAGTGTGCCGGCCGCCGGGCGGGGTGCGCTGCCCTGGGGCGATGCAGGGGAGCTGCTGCCTTGTGGTGGACAGCCCCTCTCATGGCCAGCTCTCACTGCTGCTCCCTTTCCTTCTCGGGAATGCTCCATGCCCATCCGTCCGGACCTCCTCCTCAGCCCCAGCCCTGTGAAAAGCCCTGCGCGGCGGGGCAGGGGCTGTGCCGGCCGTGCCTCTGCCTGGTCAGTGTTTGAGGCACCACCTCAGCAGCACCCGCGGTGAGCGCCGGGAGCCTCCCGTTTCTGCCCGTCTCCGGATGCCAAGCACGGTGCAAAAATGCAGGAGAGCTTTTGCAGCTGCCGGAAGCCCAAATCTGGGATGTGAGAAGTGGTGCTGGTGACCACCGTGGTCTGACTGAGCACGAGCATTGCGCTGCTCCCCACAGCCCACGCCAGGCACACATCACCTCCCTACCCCAGGCCAAGCACAGAATCACCTCCAAAATCTTTACTGTGGATGTGCTGCACAGCCGCCAGTCCAGCACACCCAGCAGGGAGGAGGATGCTGTCCTGCAGCAAGTGAACCCCAGCCCGGGGAAGCTCTGGACAAGGCTCAGGACAGGCTGGAGGCTGTGCGTGTGCAGGCAACCGGCCCGGCGGAAAAAGGCACTTTCTGCGCCGCCAGCCCTGCGGGGCTGCGGGGCAGCTCCTCGCACCAGGCTGGGGTGCGGGTGCTGCACATTCTGCCCGTGTTAGCCTCGGCCGCCGCTCCAGCGGGTTTCAGGGCGGTTGAAAACCATCCCGGCAGGGCAGGGCAGGACACGATCAGCGCAGGCAAGGAGGGGAGGAATGATGAGCCGGGGAAAAGCGGAGCCGGGGGCTCCCCTGGGAAGGTCTGGGGGCTCCCCTGGGAAGGTCCGGGCTCTGTACTGCCAGACCCTGCCCGCCCGGGGACCCCCAGCCTGGCACTGATGGGGCACTGCCCAACTCGGGGGAACCCGAAACCCTTGGCTGCGGGATAAATCCCCCTGAAGAGGTGGGATAACCCCCTGTTTCAGAGTGCAAGGTTCCCTCTTGGAGCTGCCAACGCTGTTTGGATCCATTCCTAGGTACCAACCCGGAGCCTCGCAGCAGGAAATGCACCTCCCAAAAAATCAGAGCAACTTCGGAGCTTTATAGCAAATATCTTTCCTCCAACTGAATCAGTGCTGCCAAGGCTGGTGTCTGCTTCCAACACATTTCTAGGAGCAGCCACAGGGCAGATTTCCTTACAGACCTGATCTGTGCTGCTCTTGAATGCGATCGGGAGAGGGCAGCTCTCCTTCTCTCTGCGCACGGCTGCGTCCCACGCCTGCGAGCCCTGGGGAGTTTCGGTCCCTCCCGGCGACTTTCGCAATCTTCCGCTTTCTTTTAACCCGCTGGTTTGAAAAGCCCAGCTCTTCTCAGCCAACATCTCCCCACAGATGTGTAGGATTTTGAAAAAAAAAAAAAAAAACAGAAAAATTTCAGAAAATTCCGGTAAAAATCCATTAATCCCCCCCCCGCTGCTGATCTCACCCCAAAATGTGATGGCATTGCAAGGCTTTGGTAGAAGGAAACCTGGATTGTCTCCGATGGATGCACCCACTGCCATTCATTCAGTCAGAAATGTAACAACTGAGCCAGGCTTTAAAAATTAATTACGATTTTCAGAAAGCTGTGCATTGCTTCCTGAGCCCTGGGGCTGAATTTTCCAAGAAGTGCTCCATAATCTGGAGAGTGAGAAGGGCAATTTTTTTCTTTCAAAATTTAAGTTTTGCCTGTCATGAGCAGTTGCCAAAATGATGGTGCTTTGCCCCATCTGCCTCAAAAGTGCCACCCTGCCTGGAGTCGCTGGGGAGCTCAGGGGGCTCCTCCAGTCACTCTGGGGGGTTTGATTTCAGCTGCTCACATTGGTCCCCACTTGGGAGCTTTGGCAGTCTGGCTCTGTGGTGCGGACACACAAAGAACCTCCATCCCAGCTCCCCTGTGGATACCGGCTGCTCCCTGCCCCTGTGTCCGAGCGGGGAAACATTCCCATGTCCATGAGCAGCTCACGGGTGCTTGATGGGTTTGGAGAAGAAGAAGTGTTGGAGGATCTGGGAATTTTCACAACTGAATTTTCATAATGGGAATTTTCATAACTGCTGGCTCAGCTGTGCAAAAAAAAAATTACCTAAGCCAGCTTGCAGCTGGATTTCTGGCTGGGACAGGCTCTCCAGGAGACAGGAGCAAGCCACTGCCCAGCGGAGATGGGGCTGACCCCAGGGGTTTCTTGCTTCTCTCTGGAGCTGGTGATCACCTGTGCAAACCACCCACTCCCACTGGCATTGGAGCCAGGGGCTCCAAAGCAGCCCCGGAGCTGCTGTCCTTCGGTGGCACAGCCAGACAGCAGCCATGCAAACAGCCCGGGGGGGTGCTGCCTTCTGCGACTCGGGATTTGGTTTCTTCTTCACTTGTCTTGACTGATAAAATGAGGAATGTGGCCTGAAAGGGAACCAGCTGCCCTGGGAATCCAGGGAGGATGCCTCAGGTGCACGGGGGAGTTTTCCTGCGCCCAGGGAAGGAGGGGGCTTGGGCTCCGTGGTGGGCACGGGTGCAAGGGTGCTCCATCTCAGCTGTGCCTGCACTTGCCCTCCTTCGGGATGCTGTGGTGGGATCTTCAGCCAGCTGGGAATTATTGTGGATCTGTGCTCCTGCCTGGGACTTCCCTCCTCACCCTGGGCCGTCGCTGCACTTCACCAGAACACACCCAGCCCTGTGGGGTGCCGCTGCCCTTTCCTGCCCACGGCAACCGCGCTCTGCCCTCCCGGCAGTGTCAGGGCTGCGTTTGAAGCTCGGGGATGAGGTGACAGCCCCTTGTCGACGCACTGGTGAGAGTCTTAAACAATAAAGCCCCAGACCTGGCAGCACCCAGCCCTTCTCCACTTAGCCTCGGGTTTGGGTCGATGTGGGAAAATGGGTGGCGGGGAGAGGCACACTCAGAAATAATTTCTTTTTTCCCTGCCATTGTGGTTGGCCTTTATTCTCCTTGGTGACTCCAGCTTGTACTTGTGGTACCCTCTTACAAAGGGTGCTGAATCTTCTTTAATGAAAGCCCAGACTGTTGCATCCCCCAGTGTGCAGCACTGGGCAGTCAAAGGGCATCACCAAACACAGGAATGAGGTGGAGAAGGGTTTCTGCAAAGCCAAGCTGATCTGCACCCACCTGTTTTCTACCCAGGACCTCAACCTGAGGGCTGCATGTGCCATGGGCCTGCTTAAAAGTACGTGCTGTGCTTTGTGTTCTGTTAAATGAATGAGATATGCAAGATTTTCAGCTACACATTTATTCTCTCAAGTACATTCCTTACGGGTGTCACAACATGAACTTATATACAAATAAAATATAAATACTGCATATATACAAGTATATATATTTCATACCTCTATAGTGAGCTAGAGAGAGGCAAGTAGCTCATAAGGATTGCCCCCTGCTCCCCGGAGAGGAAAGGCTAATTTCTGTTTCTGAGCCAATAAAGACGTGTCAGGGGGCTGGAGTGAAGGGGGAACATTGGCAGCACCTCTGTGCTTTTCAGCATATTAAGATGTCACCATGTTTGGATTAAAAAAAAAAAAGGCAAGCAAGGCATGAATAATAAATAGAGCAACATGCAGCTGACTTCAAGGGAAAACTAATTTCCCTGGGGCTTGCTCCACGCCATATACATTAAAATCTCACCTGCTTTGACAGCTCTGTGACCTGAAGAGAGAGGCTGAGAAATGTGGTGTTTGGAGCAGAGGCTGGCTGAGGTCCTGCTCCCAAACGTGACTGGGATTTCTTTTTAATGCTTTGATTCCCCCTGCCAGCGATGGCTTGCTCTGCCTGTGAGAAGGAGCTGCAGTGCAAACCCAGCTGAAATTATGTTTTACTTTTTTTTTTTTTTTAATGTGCAACTCCTAAACTTCTGTGTTGGGCTGCCTGTACTTTACTGATATTTTCTGTCCTGCTGTGGGACATTCCATGTGATGGGGCTGCCCTGCTGCAGACGTGCTGGGGCACAGGGATGGGGTGTGGGGTCAGACTAGGATTGAGGACCACCACCCGGAGGGATGCAGCAGAGGAGAGGGGGCAGAAGATGGGTATCACCCAAGGAGACCTTTTTCTGCTACCACCCTCAAATAAATAGGAAAAAAAACGCACCTCCCCCTACTCTCTGCCCCTCCTGGAGCCTCAGCCTGCCAGCTGAAGGAGTTACAGCTGCTTCCACACCCTCTGCACCTCTTGAATTTCCATCACTCGTGCAGCCTTACTCCAAAGGAGGTGTCACTTTGAGTGAGCACAGCATAGGTCCATATCTTTGGTTTTTCTCTTTTAATTCTCTGCTTCTTCGGGCAATGCTTGACCTGGTGCCTTTCATCTTGAATCAAGTTTCCGCCGTAAAAACGAGGGCTGGTCTGGTGTGGGTTGTCCCAGGTGGTGGCGCATCCTGGCATTCTGGGACAGTTCAGTTTCCTCCTCAGCTCCGTGGGTGTTTCTGGCCCCTGGGGTCTTTGGGTGTGACCAAAGCAGGTTCCTGCGGGGTGAGCCCCGGCCCAAGGGAAATGTGGGCTTTCCTAGGGTCAGAACTCTGGGGTGGCAGAACCCCTGTTTGCTCAGACAACACTGCAAAGCCAATGACCTCGTTACTCCTTTCTTCCTTACTGAGTCACTCCAGAGCTCATTCCGGTAACTTTGCTCGTGCCACTGACTAATTTCTCCTTAACTCTTCTGTCCTCCACTATGGCCTTTCAACTGGAAAAACTGGATGCCCCTGGGTTGTGGTTTGGGTCGGTGATTTTGTTTTGGATCCCGAGGTTATCGTGTCCCACGTAACTGGGGCTGGTGCTGTAGGTCCGACCCTCATCAGGCGACGAGGCCGGAGCGGGACTCGAACCCGCGATATCCCCCTCGCCAAGCCGACGCCTTCCCC
>VZRR01013927.1:1120846-1228124 GCA_013398015.1 Oreocharis arfaki | reverse complement strand
ACCCAGCGCTGCCCCCGGGGGTTGGGGGCGGCGAGTCCCCTCAGGGGGCGGTGGCGGGGCCGGGCTCGGGCTGCGAGCTTCCCTCCCGCTTCCCTCCGCGTCCCTCCCGCAGGGGTCCGGCGCAGCGACCCGGTGACCCGCCGTGCCAGCCCGCGGCCTCCGCGCTACCTGAGCCAATGCTAGATCTGGAGGTGGTGCCCGAGCGGTCTCTGGGGAACGAGCAATGGGAGTTCACCTTAGGTAAGTGTGTTCCTTCCCCCCGGCCCTGTGCGTGAGCGGGGCGATGCGGGTCCCCTCGGCATCCGGCGTCCGTAAGGGCTCTCCCGGCGCTTTCGGGGAGTTAGAGAAAGGGAGCGAGAGCCAAAGCTCACTTTTCCCCGTCGCTAAAAATACTAAAGTACGAGCTTTAAGGATTCCCTTGTAGTTTATAGTTTCATCTTAAGCTTTTGCGTGCCAACTTGTGCTTTGTTTATCTGCTTGTGGGCTTTCATGTGCTCGTTTGCCTTCTTTTGTCTTGCCATCTAAGACTAGTCGTTCTTTTAAATAACGCCTAAAAGAGGAAGCATGAATGCGCTGATTGTCACCTGAATATGTGTCAGGTGGTACTGGCAGCTTCAACCGTGCACTGATACTTACTATAAATGCTGTGCTTTTCAGTACAAACCCTTCATAAACATGAGTCGAGTTTCACAATTTCTTTGTGTTGCTGTTGGGTTGCGAAATAGTGGAGAAAGTAAACTTTGGAGATATTTTCTCAGGGTTAGATAACAAGTGTTTTTTCCCCCAATCATTTGTATTTTTCATCTCACTGAGTAGCCCTTCCCTACCAGTTACTGCTCTGCCTACTGTGATGAGAAATAACTTTCCCCCAGCTGATGCAAATTTGGCTGGTGCTCAGGCAGGACACTTAAATTTGCACTTGAAATGAGATGGTGTGGGTTCTTCTGTGTTTTCAAGCAGATATTGGTAGTCCTTAAAACTCTCAGAAAGTACTGCAAGTGTCACCTTTTCTGAGTGGTTGTGTGACATACCAGTGTTGGACTCTTTATCTCCGTTTTCCGTCATTGCTGTAGCTCTGTGTAAAGTTAATGGTCACAGGACTTCGGCAGACGTAAACAAGGCAGTGTGTGTCAGCTCTCAGTGTCTGCCTGAACCCGAGTTACGCTTGGGCTGCTGCTCGTCACCTGTGACAGCGAGGGGACAGACTGTTCCTTGAATACGCTGTTACACAGTTGCCCTGAACTAGGGTTGGACCGAAGGAGTGGTGCTGTGCCGTGGAGTTGTTTATATGGAACCCATCAAACACAAAGGGCTGTTTATGCTTCTGTGACTTCAGTCAAGTACGACTTGATGGTTACAGACAGGGCTAGATGGCTTTTGGAGGCTAATTATAGCGCCTCAGGTCTCACCCTTTGAAGTCTCGGTGAAATCCTTGTACCCTGAATGTTCTGTGCTCTCAGCTTTGTGTGACCTTCTGCCATTCTTTAGTGCCTGTGTTACCTGGGGAAAAGCAACCTCCAACTGCATACCCTGACAATCTTCATAAATAAAGAGTACCAGCTTCCCTCCGTTCTCCTTATCAAAACAAAAAGAGGGAAGAGAAAATGTTTCTCCTTTTCCCAAGGAAAGCCTGTTAATGCAGTCTCATGGTTAAAATTTTACAGTGTCTCTGTCTATGTGCACGCACACACACATGCATAAATGTGAGAGGGAGGAAACTCAGCTGTATTTCTTGGAGTAAACATAGCCACCACGTGATGTGTCTAATATATAATTAGCATGACCTGCTGGTGCAGAGCAGGAGGCTGACTAGGTATTAGGATACTTAACTTTGTCCTGCACCAGCGATGTTGTGTGAAGATTGTCCCTGCTGACAAAGCTGGTTCAGCTGTGTTAGTGGCAGCAGGGCTGGTAGTGCTGGTGTACACGGGACTCTCACTGCCAGCAGTGTTCTACTCATTATTTGTTTAGCTCTGCTGTTAGCAGAACTAATGGCAGTATTCCTGAACTGCTGCTGACTCTGGCTTCCAGTACTGTGCCCACAATGGAGATGACTGAGGGGAAATGCCAGGAAAATTTTGTACATGACTTTTTGGATTCTGTTTCTGGCTCCAGTGTTGACTCACTATGTGACTAGAGCATAAAAAATTTTACCGAGACTGAGTTTAGATACCTGTGCCACTGCACCTCTCGGGCTACATTCCTGCTGTTTTAAAGGAGAACAATTAAATACTTACTCTGTAGTGCCTATAGCTGTATTATTAGTGTTTGAGATGTATAATTTCTAAGGCATACTTGCATTTCTCTGGTGCTTTATACTTTCTTTTCCTACCGAGATTCACTTTATTTGATACATTATGATTCGTCTTAGATTTTCTTGTATTTTTCTCTTAATTTTTATTCACTTCTCTACCCCCATCCCTTCTAGACATGCAGTCTTAGCATAGGCTGCTGCTTCAAGCCATGATGTTCCTGACCAGGGTATGTGGGAGAACTGTCTTGTGCTGCTTGTATCAATCCAGCATTTAGAAAAGGGAAAGAACTGTGGTAGAAGAGCCCTAGCACTGGTCTTTGCGGGTGTTACTGCCATGGCTCAGTTTGGTTGACTGTCTGATGTGCTGGAAACCATGTTTGCTTCCCCATTCCCCCTGACTGATGAGCAAGGGAAAAAGAATTCTTTGTTTTCCTCTTTGACTGCAAAGGCTGATGAATGTTGAGGAAAAAGGGGATGTTGTGTGTGAGAAGACTCGAGAAAAATAACCCATTTTTTTTTCCTCCTTTGACTTTCTGCAAATGGAGGCAAAGGGAGGATACTGGCTGTTCAACACATTTTGGGTCTTGTAAGCTGTTCTTGGAGAATTTGGGCTACTCACTGTAGTTTCGCTAAGCAGCTGCATGGCCAAATCTGCTTGATTCTCAATTGCTGAAAACTGAACCAACTCAGTCCATGTCCATTTGCTTGCAGCCTGAGAAAGCTGTGAGTAAGAGAGTCACATGAGCCATCTGTTTGCACACTTACCAGCTCGAGATTGCATCAGTTTACATCGAACTACAGCCCCAACTTGGTGTTTCTGCACTTCTTGAACCGGGTGCTGTTTTACTGAGTCCTCATGGGCTGCAGGCACCGTCGGCGTATGGCCCCTGTCAGCTGTGCTGGCTGGGCTTCACCCTGTGCCACTGGTTTATTTTTTAAATGAGCTCATGGTCTTAGCTCTGCAAGTCTTTTATGAATACTGACTTAGGACATGGGTTTTATACTCTTCAGTCAACCTTACTTCTTTTTCTGCATTCATACTTTTTACTAGGTTAAGAAATGTGGAACTTTTACAGCAGCATCTTTGATCTTAGCTCCTTGCTGCTATTCATGTTTCTGTTCCATTTTGAAAATATTATCTAATGCATAATAACTGTCTTCTTCAAACTCAGCTGCCTGGACTGCAAGGCAACTGCTATTTCCTAGATAATAGGAAACAGTGCTGCTTTATTGTGTGGCTCTGCATTTTAATTTCATTACCGTTATTAAAATAATAACTCTTCTTTTTGACTTAATATCGTCTACTGATGTATAATTTCTAGCTGCAAACCAGATTGTCCCCAAAATTATGGGCTGAGGTGAAAACCAGTTTTGCAGACATGGTTGTATTTGGTATTTGCAAATTGAATCACTGTAGTTCTAATCTGTACATCTGTTTCGTCAAAACTTGATTTCCTCATTCCAGCAAAGCTGCAATATATGGGCACGACAAAGAGAAAGATATTTTGGGGTTTTTTTTAGTGTTATGCTAGTATTACTTTAAAGCAGTACCCATGGTGAACTAGGTGTGTGTGTTATAAATAGATATAAATGGAAAGAGAGAGTTTTCTCACTTTGATACTGTAGATAATGTCTAAAAGGTCCTTTGGAACATGACGTACTGTCTGAGTTTGAGAGGTGTAGCTAGTAAGTAAAAGTCTTGAATGTAATAAAAGTGTAGAGGTAAATTTTCCCTAATCAAGGCAACTTTCCTAACATTTAAAAACTAGAAATAGGAAAGGACAGGGCAAGGAATGGAAACAAAGTGTCAGATAACTAATCTAAATTGACTTGCAGCAGNAGCAGCTGCATGGCCAAATCTGCTTGATTCTCAATTGCTGAAAACTGAACCAACTCAGTCCATGTCCATTTGCTTGCAGCCTGAGAAAGCTGTGAGTAAGAGAGTCACATGAGCCATCTGTTTGCACACTTACCAGCTCGAGATTGCATCAGTTTACATCGAACTACAGCCCCAACTTGGTGTTTCTGCACTTCTTGAACCGGGTGCTGTTTTACTGAGTCCTCATGGGCTGCAGGCACCGTCGGCGTATGGCCCCTGTCAGCTGTGCTGGCTGGGCTTCACCCTGTGCCACTGGTTTATTTTTTAAATGAGCTCATGGTCTTAGCTCTGCAAGTCTTTTATGAATACTGACTTAGGACATGGGTTTTATACTCTTCAGTCAACCTTACTTCTTTTTCTGCATTCATACTTTTTACTAGGTTAAGAAATGTGGAACTTTTACAGCAGCATCTTTGATCTTAGCTCCTTGCTGCTATTCATGTTTCTGTTCCATTTTGAAAATATTATCTAATGCATAATAACTGTCTTCTTCAAACTCAGCTGCCTGGACTGCAAGGCAACTGCTATTTCCTAGATAATAGGAAACAGTGCTGCTTTATTGTGTGGCTCTGCATTTTAATTTCATTACCGTTATTAAAATAATAACTCTTCTTTTTGACTTAATATCGTCTACTGATGTATAATTTCTAGCTGCAAACCAAATTGTCCCCAAAATTATGGGCTGAGGTGAAAACCAGTTTTGCAGACATGGTTGTATTTGGTATTTGCAAATTGAATCACTGTAGTTCTAATCTGTACATCTGTTTCGTCAAAACTTGATTTCCTCATTCCAGCAAAGCTGCAATATATGGGTATGACAAAGAGAAAGATATTTTGGGTTTTTTTTTTTTAGTGTTATGCTAGTATTACTTTAAAGCAGTACCCATGGTGAACTAGGTGTGTGTGTTATAAATAGATATAAATGGAAAGAGAGAGTTTTCTCACTTTGATACTGTAGATAATGTCTAAAAGGTCCTTTGGAACATGACGTACTGTCTGAGTTTGAGAGGTGTAGCTAGTAAGTAAAAGTCTTGAATGTAATAAAAGTGTAGAGGTAAATTTTCCCTAATCAAGGCAACTTTCCTAACATTTAAAAACTAGAAATAGGAAAGGACAGGGCAAGGAATGGAAACAAAGTGTCAGATAACTAATCTAAATTGACTTGCAGCAGTTAGTATGAAAATAAAACTTCAAAATTGTGAGCTCATAACCTCGCTTTATAAATGCCTGCTTTGAATCCAGGAATGTGATCACATGTCATTTGGAAAGGCAATGAAGGTTTTCAGTGTGATAAATGATGAGATGGTGTGGTGCTATTTTTTCTGCAGAATCAGCTGTTCCATTCTGCTTTCAAAAACTTATAGTTGTAAAGATAAGATATACATTGAGGAAAGAAAAAAAGCCCTTGAAATTGTATAAGAGGCTGAATGACTACAATTGTATTGCCTCAATTGAACCAAATTTTTTAGTATGTATATCTTGTCTGCAAACCGAGAACATAAAGTTTCTTCCTTGACACAAATATAGCCATATCAGCAGCTAATGTGGCCTGTTGGGTCTAAGGAGAATCATTGCTCTTTGTTAGTGTTTGTATCTGTCTGGTATGGATACCCAGTACTTTATCAAGGTTAATAAAAAAGCGTGTGCCATAAGAAGTGTTTCAGGAGCCTACTGAGTGTGCATAGGAGTGCCCTAGACAGCTCTAGTAGAATTTGATATGGGCTGTTTTATCAGTTATTGGATTGATGACCTCAAAAAGCAGAAGATTCTGTGCACAGGCTGTGGCAAGCTTTTGGCTTTTTCTGCCTGAACTTTGCTGTTTAATTTTACATCTAGAGATACTTTTTTCATATATGCCTAACAACTGGTACATAAACAGTGACTGTTCTGTTTCCAAACACCAGATCTGTGCTGATACCATGAGTCAAGTCAGCTTGTTTGTTGACCACATACCTTTCTGTTGTAACTCACTGTTTGCTGATGGTGCTTTGGTTACCTCATGTGTAACCTTGCTGTTAAAAATCTGTTAGTTGGTCTCTGCACTGAAGAAATGCACCTGTTTTCATTTCCAGGAATGCCGTTGGCTCAGGCTGTAGCAATTCTGCAGAAACACTGTCGCATTATCAAAAACGTCCAGGTTCTCTACAGTGAGCAGGTGAGTAGTGCATTGGCTGGCCAGGAAATGCACCTCATGGTGAATTAAGACATGCTTTGTGCTAATGAATATATTGTATGAGCTGCGGGGCTACTTGAAATTGAATTACGCCAAATTATTGTCACCACATCGCAGAGGTACTTTTTATAAGTTTCATGTCAAATGTAATAATCCTCAGCACAGCAGTGCAGTGATTTAACAGCTATCAGTTTTGTATATGCAGTGGAGGAGTGGCATTGTTTTTCCTTCAAGAAGTGAAATGTTATGTAATTAGCTGGACAATTAAATTCTAGTCTATTTACTTCATCGCTGCGGAGTGTTGCTGCAATTTAAAGGACTGAGTCACTCATTACTTTCTGCTTTTGTGTTTGGTCCAGTGGTGATGAACCCCATGAAAAACCTTCCACGCCTTTTCTCTGCATCTGCAATATTGTCTGCAGAAAGTGGGTGGAGTGATTTAAGCTATAGGTGTTTTAGTCATTCTTCATAACGCAGCGTTAAGTTCCTGATAGGCTTGGCTTCCATCAGAAAGGGGACTAGAAGTAAAACCCTTTTGCTAGATCAAGCAAAATGTGTTATTCTGATGGAAGTGTAAGGGGAGGCAGGACAAAGGAGGATTGTGACTCTCCAGATGTTTTATGTGCAATGCACGTTAAGAAGAAGATGATATTCATATGTTGCAAATTACAGCTCTCTGCTTCAGGAAAAAGGCAGAGTCTGTACAATGTTAGCTTGTATCAAAATAAGGATTCAGGCCTTGTGCATTTGCAGTGAATACTGAATGGCTAAGAACAACCTCGACTCTGGTGTTCAGTGCTGGATACATATTTCATGTTATTAAATGAATTATCCTTTTTTTTGTTCACTTTATGTGGATTTATGGGTTTTATGATGACTAAATTGCAAATCTGGCTCCTTGTGATTAATGCATGGGAGCATCTGTCTGGCAGTGAACACATTCCTTGTTTTTTTTGTATTCTTTGGAGGTTTTTAGTGCACCACAGTGCATTTGAATTATTTCTAGGGTTGTTTAGATAAATGTTGAGATCCATGATTCGACAATCTTGAGTGGAACAGGAAAGGTTCAGTGGTTCAGTGCTAGCAAGCAGAGGTGTACCACTCCTTGGTTTCTTACACCTCTTGGTAAGTTACATTCTTCTTGGCTGCGTACACTGAACTTCTGTTCTGTCTGCAGAGGGCAGGTTTGGTTGTTTTTTTTCCCAAAATGTAATAAGTGTAAAGATGTTTTAGCATCTGCATAGCCTAACAAAATAGCAGTTCTCAACTTTCTGGAATAGTTCTGCTGATTATATTTTTTTCTGTATATTATTGCCATTCAGTGCCTGATTTTTTTTTTTTTCACACACCAGTCAGGGCCTGCATTTGACTGTCTGGCTCTGTCCTCACCCTTGTGCAGAGTGTCATGCATTTCGTTAATAGCTGAGCACAAAGAGCTCAGCTCTTAGAAGATTCAAAGCTTTAAAATTAACTTTGCCATGCACAACTTCTATCTAGCTAAACTGTACCTGAATAGCCTTCATGTTTTTCGTCTTTGCCTTGTAAAAGAATGCCTTTGAGCACAGTTATTTAAAGCTGTTGCGTCTAAAGCACTGAATTTCTGATCCTGGAACTCCAGCAGTGAGTATTTCCTTTCAAAAATTTATATGGCAATTAAATGCAATTAGATCTGCCCACGGTGCTCTCTTTAACTTGACATAAATGGGATGCCCAAACTGTGCCAAAAAAGCTTGATGAATCCTTTTGTGTGAATAAAAGAATTTTAACTCCTTTTTGGTCAGTTTAAGTGGGGTAATTGCCTTTGTTTTCCTAAGCTTCTTCCTCTGGATTTTGGTTGATGGGTTTGTTCAGTGATAACAGTTTTTCCTGCATCCTTATGTAGATTAGCAATATAACTGCACATCTGTGGTGCTTTCTTCTGGAAGAACTTTCCTGTTGCTTCTTGGCATCATCTTTCATATCTGTGGTTCTATTTTGTGTATTAAGAGTCACATGAACTAAATTTGTGCCCTTGAATCTTTCCATGTATTAGAAAATATGCCAGCATAGAACAGAAGCTATTTGCTGTACTAATTATCAAGCTTTTCCTCAGATGTTTGGGGTTTTTTTTCCACCCACTCAAAAGTACTTGTAGTGCTCTCATTAATTTTGGAATAACATTATGAAAACTTCGTTTAGAAACCAGTGAAAAGCAGAGCATATCCCATAGCGGAAGAACTCTGCTGGTGTATTTGAATGCAGGATTACAAGGTTTTTTTGCTCTATCTGTAGCCTTTCTAAATTAGATTTACAAGGGATTAGAAAAAGACTATCAGGATCGACATTAGACCTTTTTATCTCAAGCTTCACCACAAACTGCAAGAAGCTTATAGTTCTGTTGCAGTGCTGCTTCGGTTCTGTACAGAGCCATAAAAATTTGTCAGCAAGAGTGAGGTATTGATGCCATTGGGTGAAACGTGAGAGTTTCATTTAGGAGACAGTTTACACACTAGATCACTGGTGTTCAGAAAGATGAGCTCAAACTGAACCAGCTTCAGGTAAAGCTACTCCAGTGATCCAGGTGAGCAGGGAATCTTCATCACAGGGAATGGAAAGCCCCATGGCTTATTTTGACCTAGTGTTGTGAAGTCTGGGATCTGATTACTTCAGTATATGGTTTGGGAGGGGGTGGGACATGCACATGAAAATGCTCAGAAAGTATCAAGGCTAGAAGGCAGTACTGATGTGAGAAAATTGAGGATGGGAATTGGGCTTCTGGCAGTCAAACCCCAGAACTTCTCCCAGTAGAGCAAAGTAAGATAGCTCATGCTTAATTCATGAAAGGGCTGTATGGTGTGGCTGCCCTCTTTAGAAGCCTTTGTTTACCTCAGTTGTCCTTCCCCATTCTGTCTTTTGCTAGAAAACTGCCTGGTGCAGTTCTAGGGCATGAATCTTGCTGCCTGCCTGCCATTCAACCTTTTTTCTCCTCTGAGGAGACAGCTGTGGGGGATAGAGCATTTTGAAGCAAATGTGCTTTAAATGGTACATGATCAAAAAGCTGAACTGGGGCCAAGTGACTATGTCTGTGGATTGTACTGGTAGAGCAGAGAGCAGCTTCCCCAGTGGCCCAGCAGACTGAGAGGGCATAGAGCCTATACAGACACCAGGAAAGCCAGTGGAATGTCTCCTATTGACTCCAGGAGACTGCAAATTAAGCCTTTAGTTGTTATGATTCACAGTAACTAAGGAAACCTAAATTCACAACATAAGAGTCTGAAGTCTTCCTTTTGAGGCCTGAAATTCTGTGACAGTTTGATTTTTTTGAAGGAGAAAGCCATCTTTTTGTCAAGCACATGCCTGATTCTGATGTGAGACTTGGTATTTTTGTGCACCAAGAATGCAACAGAGGCTGTCCCTAGATAATGTCTCTGATGCTAAACTGAGTGTGTTAATTTTTGGGGTGATGTTTTGTTTGGGTTTTTTTTTAATTGGATTGGGGGTTATATTGTTTTGGGTTTTTTGGTTTTGTTTTTTGTTTTTCCCCCCACTTACAGGAATGGACAAAGAACCCTTTTAAGAGTTCTTGCAGGGCACAGATATTACACAGGCACTTCTGATTTTTTTCATAAGGAAACTGAACGGTTGAGAGATTTGGCCAAACATATTTTAGTTATGCTTATTAATTGAATAAGTGATTGTTTTGAGGCAGTTTTGTTTTTCCAGAGTAACCAATTTATACTTTTACAGGGATATATATCTTAACAAAGAAGTCTTGAAATTAAAAGCCTAACAGCTTTTTTTGTTTTACAGTCACCTCTTAGCCATGACCTCATCCTTAACCTGACTCAGGATGGAATCAAACTGCTGTTTGATGCTTTCAATCAGAGACTTAAGGTAATAAAACACCCCTCCTGCAAACAGACAATGCAAACCAAAACCCTGGGATGTATTGACACTTAACAGAGCATAAGTGTGTGGCTCATTTAGATGTTTAATTTGTCTTATGTAGAGTGCTCTCTTGTGATAATGAACTGCATTTCTTCAGTGGGATTTAAATCTTTGTTTATGGAAGACACCTTACCTTTGTTCTGGGGACTGTACAAGTGCCACAGGATGTGTGATGGTGCAGTGTGGTCTCACTTGCCCATCTTGTCTCGAGTTGTACAGAAGCTGCACGAGGCCCCTGCTAAAGTTGGGCCTTGGATTTGAAATCAGGTCATCATTAATGCAAACCAGACAGTGTTGTTTTTTGCCCAGGTTGTTCCTTTATGTGAGCTGCAATTTTATTTATGGAGTTAAACCTCTTCCTATTCGTAGTTTCCATTTAGTTAGCTTTGCAGAGCACTTGTGTGGCTGTGAATGTGATTCCCTCCAGAAAGCCACGTCCAGGCCCCTTGTGAGCAGCTGCCTCCGGCACAGACTTCAGTTCGTTCTGGATGAGTTTTGGTTCCTGCAATTGATGTCTTCAATTCTGCTTTTGTGATTTTAGGTGACCAGGAGTTGATCTGCATCTCTCAAGGATGCTTAGCATAGTTAAGATGCAAAATAAAAGGCAGGCTGGTCACTAGCTTCCCATGGCATTTATCCTTGCGAAGTATCTGTAATGGAAGTGGTATTTTTTATCCATACAAAATGGGCAGCTGTGAGACTGTACAGGTATGACTACATGAGTACAAAATTTTGAAAACCTCTTAACTGAAGCCTTTAAAATATCTGTGTGTAACTTCTTAGTTATTCAGGGTGATCCTTTCAGGCAGACCAGCTGTGCTGAGCGATTGTCACTGCTTCTCACCTGGTGGGTGTAAATTTCTCTGTGACAGAAGTGTTTAGGTGTTGATTTGGATAATTGGGTGAGAGTGAACTGCTCTAACTGCTGTGTTGCTTAACACTTCAAAGCAGAACCGTGAAGTTAAACGTGATACTAAAAAATTGAATGCTTATTGTTTAGGTAAGTCTGGAATATGGTGCTCACATCCATACTTCCAGAGTTTGGAACAGTGGTAGGTGGACCTCTTTGCCCTTTACTCACATTTAAAATAAAACCAGCAGAAAAATATCACTGTCCAAAGTTCAGCCATTGCTTTATCCCAAAAAATACTGTAGGAGAATAGCATGTCCTATCAGCTGAAACTTGAGCTCTTTGTGTACTTCATATATATGAAGTTGTTGAATAGCAACCCAGATTAGTTGTTGGAAGTACTTATTTCTTTGAGAATAGCCTGTAACACCGTGGTATGCTTGTATTTTTCTAAAATGTTTGTATATTAATTATAACACTACACATTTTGAAGACAATTTTCAGTTCAAATTGAGCTAAGCTGGGGGCCAACTGAGCACTTTTCCCCCCAGATTTCTGTTTGTAATTGCCTCATGGTAGTTTCTGTTCATGAAGTCTTTCTGTAATAATGGTATTCTTGGTTTTGACAAGTTTTTGTATTTACTTATTCCGACTTTGTATGTGCATTTACAACTTTTAAGAGAGTATCTTGAAAATTCTTTGTCAGCTATATGAAATCTTTCCAACTGTGTGTAATTCTGAAGGAGACTGAACTCAAAATTGGCATAATCATTTCAAGTACATGGCTTGCTTACTGACTTTTTTGGGGAATGTTGCAACCCTGTAGTGTTTTTGAGGTGCTGTAAGTACTGTATACCTTGTCTCTTCAGCTCCAGTTTTCTGAGAGTCTGATTTTGTCACACCCAGTGTGCTAAGAACTAAGCCAGAGCTTTTCTTGCCTTTCTCCATAATGTGTTTCAAAAGTAGTTTTAAAGAAAAAATTGAAACCCCAAATGCTTCTGGTATGTGTTTCTAGGTTTGTTTCAAAAATAAAAAAAAAAACCAGGAAAAACAATCTCATCTGTTCTGTTGTGGTTCAGTGGTCTACTGACACTTCTGTTTGTCTGAACTATGAATAGTCAAGCTGTGTAAATGCATACAGGGCTATGAAAACTTATACTTGTAAAAGTGTTCAGAAGGCTTTCTAGAAGAAATTTGATGGGATCGATTCAGAAGTGAGCAACAAGACTTGTTAAAGGATACTGTAGGTGTAAAGTAAGTAATGCCTGTTTTTAAGATGGTGTGACTCTGTTTTCAGTGTTGCTCAGCAGCAGCAAAACTGGAAAAATCAGGAGGCCTTTTTTCTCTTTGTGTGTTGTTTTTTAAATACACACTTGGTAATAAATTTGACTGTGAAAGAGATTGAAATACAGGCTACTAAGATGGAAAGTCTTGACAATTCCAAGGAAGCTGGTGAAGGAATAAAGTCAGCAATATTCCTAAGAAGTTTCCTCCCTTTTTTTCAGGGAGAAGGGGAAAGACTCACCTTCAGTAGCCAAAGCATTGCAGCAGGTGTTGCTGATGTGCGTTGGTAGATCGAGGACCAGGTTCTGAAAGGAATTTAAGCATCAAGGTCTCTCATGTGTGCTCCCTCTGAGGTGGAGAAAGAGCTGGGTTTCACAGCATTGGTCTGTTATTGTTGGTAATAGACATCTGAACATTTTTATAAGTCTTAATAGTAATTATCAAAACAGTGAATATTAGGGAGCATCAGCTTTTACTCATTTAAAGTAACTGTCTTCTGACTGTGTAGTAAACCCATCACTGGACAGTCCTTGGTCTTCTCAGTTTATATTCTCTGCACATAGAATCACACTGATCCTTTTGTCAGTGTAGCTGCTGTAATTTAGAAAAGATTTTTTTTTCTAGTGCTATGGCCTATCCTTCATTATTACTTTAATGAATTATGAGATCCTTTGACTGCCATTGCTTTTTGCTAAGTTGCACTCTGCTGTTGGTAAAAAGAAATGTTGACCTGAGTCGTGGGAAGAGGGCTCTTGGCAAACTGGTGCCTGTTGGCTGCTGTCAGGGTGTTCCTCTTTGGGGGAACCACATTTGTGCCACTGCAATTCCTTGTGTACTGTTCCTGGTTGTTCAGCTCATCCTTTTGTCTTCCACCATGCAGTTTGTTCAGCAGAACTTCAGCAGGGTGCCCAGTGCACTACAGTAGTGGCTGCAAAACAAGATCTGGGGTGGGGCTGGTTCTCTCTATTTTCAGAAAAAAATTTTGTGGAGGGAAAAGATGCGCAAGATCACAAAAAAAAAGTAAAATCAGTCCTAGCTCTTCATAAAAGTAGCCTTTGTTTTCTAGTAGGCTTTAACAGTGAAGGAAATCTGGACATGTCAACTGCACTTGAATTAAAATACTAGATAACCAGGTTTTTCCAAGAAGCATAATTCCAAGTGTATTTTATTAAGAAGAAAAATGTTTGTTCTCTTATGTTGGTTCTGCCAAAATATTAGTTTACTTGCTCTGTGCCCTACTTGTTGCTTATATTCTGAAATGCTGTTAAATGTTGACTTTTTTTTATTTTTCTAAATATATATAGAGGTAGTGGTTTAAACATTGCAAGTTGTTTTATTATGGTTATTTGCTGGGCATCTCCCAAAACCAAGACTTCCTTCTCAGCTGGTGATATTTTTAGGCTTTAAAGCCACACTTGGTAGCAAGCTCCCTGGGAAATTCTGCTTTATTCTTTCACTGAAGAGTGAGTCCTGTCAGAATTTGCCAATGATTTGTTGAAGGATTGTACAAAACAAAAAATGTGTTTTACCTTTTCTTTACAGCGGTTGTGAGTTGTATGTGTTTCCTTTTTCTGCTGACACAGGAACACGTACGTAGGGTGGAAGAAGCTTGTGCTTGCCCATTACTGCTTGCCAAAAATCATCTTCTTAAAGCCCAGTGTAGCCTCAAAATCCAGTGACAGTCATAAAAATCATATGACGTCACTCTCAGATGCATGTTTGCAGTGATGTATTCAGAACAAAGGATCCGTATCGAGTATTTTCTGCGGAGACAAAAGCTCCTTGGAATATTCAGTAAGGTCTAAAAGGTTTAGTAAATATCAGAACTGGGTGTTATGGTTTGCCCTGATTCTTTGTGGCCTGCTCTTCTGATTGTCTTCTGTAATGCTTGGCGAGGTTGCAAGATATCTTATGTATAATTGAAATGGGATACTCCTGCCAAGTCTTGCTGTGTTCCTCTTTTGCTTTAGAAGAGCTGGAAAGTTACAGCAGTGCAGTCGGTGTTAGGACTTGGTGCCCTGCACAGGCATTCTTCAGGGCAGTGGGAGCAACCCAAGGAATGGCTCATTGTTTGACATTCATCAAGAATTCCCTAATTAGCTAATCCTAGCTACTGCTTTCCTTTGAATTTGTTTAAGAGTAAACTTCGTAGACATAAAGATTCTGATGTGTCAGTGAGAATATTTCTTCCTGCAGGCAGTGCTGATGTACATGGGATATGGCAGTTCTCTCCTGAACCCAGAGTTGTTCAGTCCTTATTTCAGATGTGCAGTTGCTGAGTCAGCTTTTGAAGTTCCATCTCTGACACTGTGGTTTATCTTGGCAGAGCTCTGTAAGAAGGGGAGCGAGCAGCACTAGCTAGTCTTGCCTTTTGACCAGGACTTGCCTAGGTAATGATTTGCAAATGCCTGAACTTTGGCAATGTTTCTGTTTCCTGTGTTTCAGGTGATTGAAGTTTATGACTTGACTAAGGTGAAGTTAAAATATTGGTAAGTGATTTAAGACCTCCCATGATTTTCTGTTGGTTAGTGTGGCTGGTGGTACTCCTTTTTTTTTTTTTTTTTTTTTAATCCTGAACTAATTTTTTCAGTTATTCTTTTTAAAAATCAAAAATAGCTGTCATAAAGGAATGTACATAATCATCCTTTCTTGAACATAGCACTCAGTTAAATTACCAGTTTGCTTTTGGAGACTTCTTACAATTTAAATGTGGTATTGCCATTGGTAAATGTTTGTAGCATCTGTTTGGTTTCTTTCAGGCAGATTAATTTTGTTTTCTTTTTCAGTGGTGTCCATTTTAACTCTCAGGCAATTGCTCCAACCATAGAACAAATTGATCAGTCATTTGGAGCAACACATCCAGGAGGTAAGCCAAAAAATTTCTGAGAAGCACACTTATCCTGACAGACTTCTTTCTAGGAAACCTTTCCAGTATGTCTGCCTAGAGCAATGTGTAGGCAGTTCTGTTGTCATATGATGTGGAGCTGTGTTCCAGAATGGTCTTATAGCTGGGAAATCACGTAAAATGTACTGTCAGTTCAATTGTGACTCTTTTTTAAAAGTGAAATGGTGATGCAGAGAGCCACTGGCACAAAGTGGTGTATTCAGATGTCATTAATGATCTGTTTTGAACTGCCAGTACCAGAAAACTGTGAGCTTTGTTGGTGGTGCTGTTGTTGTTACACATCCTTATGCACGGTCAGCTCTCAAGCATCCTTAGGGATCGTGTATGCTGTGAGCACAGACCTTTGAGCTGATCTCTGTGCAGAGCCAGCCAGGGCTGTTCACTCAGTGTCCGTGCTCTGTGAATGTGGTTATATCCTTGCTAGGCAGGATCAAATCTGAGCTGTGTATAACTGCCTTGCACCTCGCTGAGCCCCCCTCCTGTACTGGGAGCACTGGGGAGGTGTGAAGTCAGTCTGTGTGCAGCATGAGCAGAACCAGGACAAGTTTGTTTAACCTGGCTGAGCCCACTCTGACTCTTGCACAGCCAGTTGGCTGTTCACCATCTCTGCAGCAGGAAAAAGACTATCTTTAAGCTCCTTGTTTATACATGAAAACGAAGAGTGTATTTCGGGGAGTTGTTAGGCTATGAAAATAAGCCAGTGGTGAAACTTTGAAGAGGATATTTGTAATTAAACTGCCCGGGAGCTTTCAAGAAATGGAGCCACAAACTGGCACAACAAGGAGGAACATTAACTCCATGTAGTCAAGATACCATTTTCAGAGCCTCATTTTCTATTTTTAGCTTTAGCCCGTCCATTTGCAGTAGTCAGGCTGATCCCAAACAGGCGAGTGTTCTTTGTGATGGATGGTGATTGCATATCCAGCCTTTGTCTCTGCTCTCTGCAGACAGTCTCTTGCACATTACAGAACAGGATTTATTAACTGGGGAAGGTCATGTGGGTAGAGCAGTATCATTGCATAAAAGCCTCTAGTAGTAGATGAATATCAGATTGAGATAAATGAAGCTTGGAGCATTTCTAGCTGTAATACTCCAAGGACCAGAATTAGCCATTTCAGTTTTGGTCCTGACGTTAACAGTTCCTTTTAGAAGCTCTGAAATGTATGGTTAGAGCTGTTATGGAAATGGTATGTACAAGAGACTGTAGAAGTTAAGAAGGGTAAAAGTGCTTCCTGGTTGGCTTATAAGTTTTATTTGTTCCGTGATGATGGTTTATTTGCAAATATTCAGAGGTGGAGCGCTTCTAAAATTGTGATATTATGAACTGTAAAAATACATATCTAGCCATAAGCATTGCCTGTGGTAGTGATAACATGTTTTATTACTGCATAAAATTGTATGCAAGCACTTAAAAACACAGTTTGGCACCATGTGTCCTTGTGCTGAATTTGCAGATCTTGTGCACTTGTCATATTAAATTAAGAAAACTTGCATATTTGCTTCATCTGGTGATGGTTTTTCATAACATGTTTTCATCTAGTGACATGTAGATAAGAAAATGTATTTTATTAAAATGTTGGCCTCTATTGCTATTTCACTAGTGCATTTGCTTATTCAAGTTTCCTCATTGGAAAAATACTTCTTCCATTAACAGCCTACTTAGCAGAAGTAAATGCTCTGTATTAAGCTGCCTGTCACAACCAGTTTGAACTGTATTATGCAACACAAGTTTTTGATAACTCTTTTTTTTTTCTTTGTGTTTTCTGAAACAGAAAAGGCAAAGGACCAGAATGGTTTTCAGCTTGTGGGAGGGATGGTGATGGTGTTTTCATGTCCCACAAAAATTGGAGTCGGGGTGCGAGGAGAAACCTTCCTCTTAATGTGACCAAAGTACCAAATGCTAGTTTTCATGAATGAAAGGAACATAACCATCCCTTTACTTCTCTGTGCTAATATTCCTCCAAATCCCCAATGCAAATGCTTTAAAAGTATTTTGTTGTTTATCTTTTAATCTCCACTAGAATTTCACTCAAATGTTGCCTTTCACTTAAAACCAAGGTGGTTGCAGCAGAATTTTCCTGCAACAGGATGCAGTGGTAGTTTCAAAATAAATTTCAAAAGGTTAGCAACAGTTCTGTGTTGAAACTGACCTTCAGTGAGCATTTTTGGTTTTGCCAGATCAGTGGTTTTAGAAAAGAAGAGTCATCAGGAAAATCAACCAGCTTCATTACTTTTTGGCTAATGTTAGTTTGAAACATTGCAGTACCTTTGTCATGGGGCTTGTTGCAATACAGCCACTTTGGAGGTCAACAGCTTCATCAAAGCCAAGATTTCTGTCCCACATTTCCATGATTCTCTGACCTGACCTCCTGCTGGGAAGTGCTTGCTTTTGCCAGTGGCTCTATTGAAACCACATCCTGTCCTGAGTGCTCATGGATGTGGCTTTGTGCCGAAGTGCCATTCAGCAAGGATCAGGGCTGTGGGGTTGAGCTCAAGTCATAAGGTAGAAGAAAAAGACCTCCTTCCCTCCTACCACAGTGACCTTGCAAGGATGGAGGGGGTTCCTATGTTCTAGCTCCCTAACTCTCAGACTTTAGCAGTGGCCCAGGCTCCCCTAAGGTGTCAGAAATGTCTTGTGCTTTATTCCAGTAAGAACTGACTTTTGGATCTGCTTCTGCTTTTTTCAAAGCTGTGTCCATTTTGCAGCCTTACTGGTGTTGGTGGCTTTGTCCTGTCCAGCTCTACAGAAATATTTCCCAGCTGGTCACACTCTGCTGCCTTCCTGGAAGGCAAACCTCCTCCCTTTCCCCCACCCACAGTGCAGCGGCAAAGAAGCAGTCCTTTTGCTTCTATCAGCAGTTTTAAATGGGATTAGTGGGGTACCTGTTTGGTAAAGAAAATTTTAAAATGATAATAAAAAAAAAATCCTTACTTTGTTCAGTCATGTGGTTGTGGTCTATGGTTTTGAGGGAGACATGAGAGAACTACTCAAGAATAAAAAAATCCTTGCCCTTTAAACCTAAGCATCAACAAACATTGCAGGGAATGGGAGCTGATGCGATTTGTATAATCAGATATCACACTTGGCATGACTTGGGGAAAAATAGTTCTCCAGCTGGCTGTGGGCTTTGGAAAAGATGTATCATAATTTATCACATGAGAGAGATTTGTGTAATTTTCCTGCCGATCAAAACATTTCCCTCTCTCCACACGTTTTCCTTTCAGTGACAAGCGTGGAAAAGACTCTTAGCCAGCACATTCTGCAGAAAAGGCAAATGATGACTTTTGAAAGCTTAATGCTTATTGCTCAACTATTATTTTTCTATCCTGGGTGGCCTGGCATTGTCCAGATACCTTGTGGTATGTCTTTCAAGTTGAACATTTGAAAGACACTGTGGGAGGGAATAAAATATTCCTTTATATGCATTTTCTCTATATGCTATGTCATTTTAAATATAACGTTATAAGAAAAAAGGGAATATTGAACCTTTGGTGTTCCTTTGGTAAAGTGGAAGAAAGCAGCTTCTCTTGTTAGAGGGTTTCTTTTTTGTTTTTAGCCTCTGGTGTTTTCAAGCTGTCAGCTCCTGTGTGTTACGAGAACACACTGTTCCTCCAGTGGCTACCGGGCACAGGTTGGAGTTTGTAAAATCAATCCCAAAACAGTTCCCAAGCTCTCAGTCTTCTGGGATTGTTTTTTAATCTTTCCACAGTCTCAGAAAACAGTATGTCTTGTTAGAGTAAGTACTGGGGCGACATTTATTGTTGTTTGTAGTTGATGTTGTGCAATTGATTGCAATGAATCAGGACATCTCGTGATGTGGTGACAGCTGGAAGTCTGTGCGTGCTCCAATTTATTAGTGCTCTTTGTGGGAGCTGACTGGTTGGCTGCTGTTTCTGGTGGTGCTATTTTTAATTATCACTGTAAATGGCCCAGGACCTGTGTGTCTGAAGCATTTCCTCCTTGTGCTGTGTTACCCGGGAACGCACGGAGCTGATTGGAGCTCCTCTTGGGAGGAGAGGTGGAAGTGCAGGTGGAAGGGTGAGCTCTCCTTTGAACTCCTGTTTGTGCTGCCCTGTGGTGTGAAAGAGGGAGTTATCAGTGTTCTGTACGCATCTCTCTCAAAGACTTTCTGGTTAATACTGTACAATGTTTTACGTAACAATGAACAGAATTGTTTTGTACTAATAGTGGCTATTTAAACTACTTTAGAGATATTAAGGTATAATTGATTGTGTCATATTGTATAATTGTGGTGTTAGGGATAGGGTAGTGCCTGCAGGCTTGCAGAGGCAACTGTAATGAATCTATGGTTTCTCTTCTTGCTGGGCTTTTACTGCATCAAATTAAAAGCAAAGCTGTTACTGTCCTGTGTAATTGTGTTCATCCTGCATTCTGAGATGTAACAAATTTATTGAGGTGATGAAGGTGCTATTAGATATGAACTGAAGAATTCTTAGATTATTTTGGTAACTCTGTTTTTACTTTCTTTTTCCTTTTAGTGTATAACTCAGCTGAGCAACTCTTTCACCTCAATTTCAGAGGACTGTCGTTTTCTTTTCAGTTAGACTCCTGGACTGAAACGCCGAAGTACGAGGTGAGCAATCATTCTTAGTTAATGGATGGTCTTTTTGCCTCTGTGGTACTTGCAAAGTATCACCTATGTTGTGTCTTGCTGCCTTTTGCAAGCAAAAGAAACCAGTAATTTGGGAGGAATTGAACTCCTCAGTTGTGTTCTTATTAACGCTATGTAACCATCTCAAAGTTAAAAATTTACTTCCTGTTGGAGGAAGGCATGTGCTTTAGGGGTTTTGCTTGCATCATGAACTGGGACTAGCAATTCTGTTGGTGAAAGGAGTCTTCTAAAAATATGAGTGCTGTCTATGCAAATACATAAATATTAAGCAATCTACTGGGAGGCCGTTCCTTTATCAGTTATTTTTGAATCTCATCAAAGTGATTATGCAACTAAAGTAGGATAGACTTCATAAAATGCATTTTCATCTTAAGTGTCCTTCAGTATGAGTGCTTTTAGCAAGCCAAATGAAAGAGTTTTATTTGTAATGCCTGTTTGCATATTCACCAAATGTTTGGATGAGTTACTGAATAATTAAATGCATTACTGCATTCTCTGAAATCTTTGGAAATCACTGTCTAAAGTGGAAACAAGATCAGGTCCTCTGTGGTTTCCTTCTGTACTAACAAAAATGTACGTATAACTTGTTTTGTGTGAGGATGGAAATGCTCTCAGTTGTATAATCTGGGTTCATCAGTTAAAAAGCATAGTATTAAAATAAAGGAGCATATAAAGAGCCAAAACAAAGGGGAAGAAATCAACCAACATGATGACACATGCTCTTTGTCACAGCCTACTGCTTTAGTGGTTGTGGTTGACATGTCACAGGGGTAACCAGAGGAAGTTATTGTTTAGCAGTAGGGGGAGGTCAGTAGGGTTTCAGACTGGGAGGTGAATAGAAACCTAATAAGCCAAATAAAAAGAATGCCCCAACAAAGAGTAGTTTCTTTACATGCAAGAGTTCCCAGGGCATTGATGAACGAAATGGCCAAGCTACTGAGGACGTCAATTGTTACACGGAAGATTTGAAAAGATTATAAAATATCTCAAGTTGGAAGGGACCTGTAGCAATCATAGAGTCCAACTCCCTGCTCCTTGCAGGACTACCTAAAAGTAAAAAATGTTAAAATAAAACTGCTAGAACAGTGGAGAAAATAATTTTGCATTCTATAAGTGTCTCATTCAGTTGTTCTAGTGCGATCAGTAAAATGTTGTTTGCAGAGTGTAATGCCAAAGTCTCCCCAGGAACAGGTAGGATTCTTTAGAAGACAGTCTGTAGGAAAGACAAGTATTTGTGGAGAATTTTAGAGAGAAACATTAGAAAAGATTGCAGAGTGAAGTCAAATTTGAATATGTCAAAATCTGTCAAGTTCAGGGAAGATCGTATAGGAATGCTAAGCTACTTAGCAAAGCAATGTAATCTTCTGCTTATGGAAATGGAAAAACTATGAAGAAAACTTTGGAGTTTATCGTATAGCTGGAAACAAGCTGCAAGTGAGGAGAACTTGAAAACTTTTTCTCAGCTCAGTAATTTGAAATCTGACTACTTTAAAAAGCAAAAGGTATTAATGTTGTAGGCAAATTCAGGAAGAGAGTTGAAATCGGGACATCTCTAGATTTGCTAAGTAGTGGAGGTTCCCTTCTTAATACCTACAGCAGTGAAAGTCATTGTTCTAGGTTAGTTTTTCTCCTAAGAATTTTTGTGTGTGTGTTTTTACCTTATGTGATGTCCTGCTAAAATAGACCACATAATAGTTTGCATATTGTGCATCTTATTTTTGTTGACTGCTTGTGACAAAGATAAGGTTTTTTCTTTATGGTGATAGCAAAGTATATTGCTGGTCTTGAATGTCCTGTCAGATTCAGAATTGAAAGAAATTCCTTCTTCTAGCACAGCAAGAGTCAGTCCAACTTCCTTAGCCTGCTTTCTACTTGATGAGAGCACTTGAATCCCTGTCAAAACAGTATGTGTAAGAATGTGGGGATAAGGAGAGCGGAAAATCTATTTAATGAACAAGTTTCTGTTCATCAGATAAAGGCATCTTGCAAACCAGCAAAAATGTTATGCAGTGGGAGACAAAAAGGGAAGTTTTCCTTTAAGACAGATGATTTCTTAGACCTTATGTACAGTGTATCTGTACAAATACTTGGAAATTGCTAGCTGCCAGTGATCAAACCAAGGAAAAACTTGAATTCTTAGTACATACAGTGGCTAATTGTTGGACTAATGGCATCTTTTGATGAGTAAACGTAGTGAGTGTTTCACCCCAGCTCGGGAATCCAGGAGTGGTGGAATATAAAGAAACACCACCTGGAAGGTTGCGTTTTTCTGTTATTTTGCCCCCTTGTCTTTGGCTGGAGACTTACTTGAATTGGTAAGCTTAAACTGCATCTCTAAAGCGATTTCTGACCTTGAGCTTAAGTGTCTGCTGTGTTGTGTAACAAGAATGATTTTGTGTTTCCACAGCCTAACTTTGCCCATGGTCTGGCCTCTCTGCAAATTCCACATGGCGCGACTGTGAAACGTATGTACATCTACAATGGAAACAGTCTGCAGGATACCAAGTAAGTACAGCTGCTCATGCTCTTCTGATCATTTATTTAGTGTTTTGCCATTACTAAATATAAGTGTATATTTTTTTAGTTCAATTTGGGTCTTTTGTTAATTTGCTAATATGCAGAATGCCTTGAGGTACCAACCTCAGTCAAATTCCTGTAGGTGTTGTCCTCAGACCTTGTAATCAAATGTTGGTTTGATTTATGTTGCTGTAAAATCATCTTGGTTCAGCTGTAGTAGGCAAGTTCAATTTACCTAAAAGTGAATTAATTAAAGTAGGAAACATTGAGAATTTAGTAAGACATGTGTAGGCTACTGTTACTCTAAGTTTTGTTTGTGTGCTAATGACTTCTCCCTAACCCAATCAAACTTGGTGGAGGCAGTCAGTAAGCTTGTAGCATACTGATAATATGTATGTCATGGCAGGGCCCTATCAAGGGTCTTCAACTCTCTTGCTAACAAAAAAAAATATGCCATATGCATATTCTACCGTATATTCAGTGTATTTGCAGATTCCTGACTGAGCTTACTATCTTAAAGGCCAGGCTGGATGGGGCTTTGAGCAACCTGGCCTAGTGGAAGGAGTCCTTGCCCATGGCGCAGGGGCTGGAATTAAGTGATCTTTAAGGTCCCTTCCAACCCAAACCATTCTAGGATTCTGAGATACCTAATCTTAGAAATACCCAAAGTGATAAGGTGATATTTTTCACGGAGATAGTTGAGTTTTAAGGCCAGGAGATATACACATCTTTGGATTACTGCTCAGAAGGGAGGGAGCCTTGTTTATGCAGACATTGTCTCCTAATTAGAAATAAGTGCACTTGAGAAAAATGCTGTTGTCTGTGCCCATCTGTGACATGGTGAGCTTTAGTGAAAGCACTGATTGTTGTGTGGGGCTCTGTTGTGTGTGTGAGAGAGCTCAAAGCCCAACTTTAGCTTGTCATTCACCCAGAGGAGGAATTGACATAAGAACCGTGAATTTTAGGGGTCATATACAAGCTAATACACAGGAAGTAGGCCTTTTCATTAAAACTGTCTTACTTGGGGCTGTTAGTGTTTTCTAAAATAATATTATTGTTGAATTAAATTGAGAACTTTCCTAGTAAAGCAGCACAGTTGCCTTTGGTGTACTGGCACAAGCTGATTTCATGTTCTGGGCTATGAAGTACCTTCCCAAGAGCAGTGAGAGCATCATGGAGAAAGCTCTTCTGCTGCATTTGGGTGATATGCCTAGTTCAAGGATTTTGTTAGCTTTAAAAACTCTGCAACTTCCATTTTCCCCAAGAGAAATCTGAGCTGACTTGTCCTCATAGGAGATATGCAAAGGCTAGGTACAGTTTCTGTAATTCCTTAATTCCTGGAGTCTTTGAAACTTGCTGTTTTTTTCTTTAATAGTAAAGATCTTGCATTTGAGTGTTGTTTTGTTCCTCTTCCTTTTCCCCCCACACTTTCTGATCCTTCTGTTTAATACGGCTTTTAATCTTCAGTCTCAGTTAACATGCAGCTTTGTCAAAATTAATGTGCTCTGTTCCAGTAAACTGGTACCAGCCTGTTACAGGAAAATTTGAAGATGAAGCAAATCCTTTGCACATTTTGTATGATTGGTTTCAGGGCTCCCTTGATGCCTCTCAGCTGCTTCCTTGGGAATGTGTACGCCGAGAACGTCGATGTTCTGCGAGATGGAACTGGACCCTCAGGTTTACGGCTTCGCCTACTCACTGCAGGTATTGGAGACACTCAGAACATTGCACTGCTTGTCCTCCTCAGGAGAAGAGGGATAAACCCATATAAATTAAGCACAGGTTATTTGTGATGATTTAGTAGGCGATTTCAAAGTGTTCTAACTACCTTATTTTGAACTATTGGAAACAAAACACAGTTAAATCTTTGTGAAGATGAATCTGCCTGCTGCTGTGTTTTCCTGACCCTGGAGAAATCACTGAAAACTGGAGCCCTGTCCTCACATGTTCCAAGTTCTTAGAATCTGTTTGCAGAAATGGAATTTTGTCTCCAGGTGTATGCGTAGAAGAAAACGGATCACTGTTCTCAGTACATCACAAAAAAACCCCCATGACAAACCTAGAAACTTTGTGCATGTGCATTTTCTGAGATTCCAGGGAGCTGTATGATGTTGATATTTTTGTGATTAAATCTGGATGGCTTTTAAAAATGTCAGCAAGTGGCTACATTTATGCTGCAGCCTTAAACGGCACTTCCAGTTCAGTTCTGTTTTCATTTACTGTAGGAGACAGTGAAGAAAGTGAAGAGAGGCTGTTGAGTCTTTCTCCTTGTATGTGCTTTCAGAGATGGGAGGGTGCTTAGAACTTGGGGAAAGACATAACAACTGCAAAAGAGTCTTGTTCACTCACCGTAACTTGAGACTTGACAATGTTTTTAAGAAAAAATATTGAGGTGTTTTTAACAATTTTCATTAGAAGGCTCAGCTTTTGACCTGTTCTGATTGCTAGCTTATATATTGAGGAAACACTTGGAATACATTCACAATATGCAGGAGTTGAAAAAGAGAAAATTATAGATGAAGAATAAAAAATTGTGAATAAAAATGGAGCAGATATTTTCAAGCTACTTTGCTTCTCTCATTACAGAGGAAGATAAGGTAGAGCTGTCTAGTGCAGAGAACATATATCCTCATGTACTGGGGAAGGAATTAGCTATAGCATCATAATTATGTAAATGATTCTGAGAAATTGGACACTTTAAGATAGTGTCAAGTTTTGTTAAAAATGTATGTGCATGCCGCTTAAAGGAAATTTTGACAATGAGTAAAATAATTACTAAAATATCACTGATGTTCAGACAAACTTGCAGAGAAGCAATCTGAACATATGCTGTTCTTGTCTTGGAAAGTTTGTAGAAACTCTTGTAGGACATAATACACACCTGTTCTAGCACAAGTTTCTCTGCCCATGTATTAATTTGAAGTTACTGTTGCTTAAGAAATCAAGCATGACTGAATTGGATTTTTCTGATTTATTTTAGTGGGTAACTAGCTACATAAATAATGCATAGTGAGGAAAGCTAAGTGTGTATTTAGAGCACATCCTGTGTTTTGCAGTAACTGCTGCATATGTGTGCTTGCATTCTCGTAAATGTAAGATGCTGCATTCCTGAAAGCAAATGGGCTCACAAACTGCAACCATCTTTCCATTTCCTAACATCTGGTAGCATATGTCAGCAATTCATCTGTGTAATAGCTATTCAGTAAGATCTGGTTTGAACACTGTTTGCACAGGGACCTAGTTGCTATTGATTTAGTAAGTTATGGGAATCTTGAGTAAAGAATGTCTGTTTTGTGATACAGTTAATAGAGATGAGGGATTTAGCTTTACGCGCTTGACGTTTTTAGCTGGAGATAAATCTCTAGCTGCTAAAGTAGAACATTCTAGGGATAGAAATAATTCCTACTATTTAGTGCTGATTGCCAGCTGATGAAATTGAGATGGGCTGGGAAACCAAGTCATGTTCATGTGAGTTGCAAGGAACTGAAGGTAGTATGGCTGAAGTTGGAGGTTAAAATGGGGAACCATGCAACAGTCAGCACATGCACTGCTCCGATAACAAATGTTTACACTTTTGCAAAGTAAATGGTTAAATTTAGTTTGCCACTGTTGTCTGAGGAATGCAGCTGTTCAGTTTGTGGTAAATAGAGGAATGCTAACCTTTTGGTGTTGATTTACTGATGTATTCTGTGATCAGGAAGGATGCATGCAGAGTTGTTTTCCCTTCCTCAGGCTGTGGCCCAGGTGTTTTAGCCGATGCCAAGATGCGGGTATTTGAGCGCTGTGTGTACTTCGGTGATTCCTGCCAGGATGTGCTCAGCACCTTGGGCTCTCCACACAAAGTCTTCTACAAGTCTGAAGACAAGGTGAGGGAATTCTTTGAGGCACAGACTTTGTTCAGTGGTGTCTCAGTCTCATCACAGTGCTTGTGTTTGGCAAGGTCAGTGAAGTTGAATTGCCAGGTAGCACAAACTACAAGTGCTTGACATATTACTTGACATAACAGACCAGGCTGAACTGTTATATAATAGGTTTTAAGAAGCTTCTTTTAAATCTAAATTGATGCAAATCTGTTTAAATTTATTTTTAAAAAATCAAATTGTATCATGTTAACTGGTTTAAGAATTGTTACAAATGGGAGCACTTTTGTATCCTAATGTGCCTTAGCAAGTGTGTACTGCCAATTTTTTTTTTTCAATTATCGTTTGTGTAAAATAACCTCAGCATATACTTTGACCTTTTCCTAATGGTTTTGCACAGCACAATGTAAGTAAACCTTTTAATTATGGTAACTGAAAAAGCTGATGTGTCAGTGTGCCGCTGCAAGCAGGTGATGCTCCTGTCATGAGGCACAGTATCTTACATAGTTGAGCAAAGGTTTCATAGGAGATTATAGCAGTTTGTTTGAACGTAGAGATGTTATCACAGGCATTCATCTTTGAGCATGATTGACTGCATCTGAAAAGTGTGTTTCTTGCAGATGAAAATCCATTCACCCTCGCCCCATAAGCAAGTCCCATCAAAGTGCAATGACTACTTCTTCAATTATTTCACACTTGGAGTGGTGAGTGGAAAGCTTCCCTAAACAATTCATGTATACTTCTGATTTAGTTACACAGCAATTCTTTCAGGAGACTAAAGGCTGTGGGAAATGACAGACCGCAAAACTCTTGATTGCTGCCTTTCATATCTCTGGATATGAAAAGCTACACTGACTTTCCTTTAACACTTACAAATTTAATCTGCAGCGTTTTATCTCCACCAGTGGATCGAGGCCCCTTTGCACTATTGCAGCCTCTTAGGTTTTCTCCTTTTTCTGTTGTGCCTGATGCATGGGTAACTAGTTCTTGTTCCTGAGATCCATGCCCCTGTCCCCCAGAACTGAGACAGGTGTGCCATAACATCAGTTGCGAAAGTTTGCTGAGCTGTGGGATGCAGTTAAATCTTCATATTCCTCCTTGCAGCTGTTTTGCTTTAGTCTATGTTTCTGTAAATAACATGCAGAAAAACAAGACCTCCTTAGAAAACTTGCCAACATTAGCAGATGAAGCTGCTGTTGTGATTGAGTGCTGGAGGAAATGTGTGTTATTTGAATTTACAAATAGTCTTCTTTTCAAATACTACTTTTCATAATTTGATTCAGTTTCAGTGAGATAAATATATGTTACTCTATACAGGTGCTATTTTAAGTAATCTCAGGTTACTTTGGGGAAAGCCACCTTCCTCTATCCAAATTGCTTCATCTGTCTTTTTTGTCTTCAACAGGATATTCTCTTTGATGCAAACACTCACAAGGTGAAGAAATTTGTCCTGCATACAAATTATCCTGGTCATTACAACTTTAACATGTAAGTGTACAGAACTCATCTATTAAAGAGTACATTAAAGCAGCTGAAAAGGAAATCTTATGTTCTCTTTACAGAATTCCAGTATTTTTTTTGTAAGTCTCTTTGGTGTATCTAGTAACCTGTGGAGGTTTCAGACATCATTAGTAACATTGTTTTAGTAGTACTTTCTTTTTACTTTTAAATGTCTTTATATATATTGGCAAGTGTCTTAAAGCAGTGAATGAGAAGGTAGTTCCTGGTCCAGGTATGATGTGCAAACTCTTGATACAGGCAAACATTGTATTAGCAAGAGTGTCCATTTACTGGTAGCTATGTTGCTGGTTTTTTTCCTAACAGGATTTCAATTAGTGATTAAAAATTCTCATGCTTCTGAACGTGTTTTCAATACTTTCTAAATGTAAACTCTTTAGAGGAGGAGTATGAGTTAGTGATTGGATGTCTGATTAAAGCAGTTAGTGACAGAAATCTCTAGTGCTGTTTAATAGCTAAATATTTCTCCATCCACTCTGTGTAACAATAGAGTAATTTGTGCTGAAGGACTTCTTGTGTCCTCTAGAAAATTGTATTAGGACGCTCCCAGGCTGTTGCCTTTTTTGATGTAGAAATCTAAGCAAGAACTTAATCTGCTATCAGAGATTCTCACTTTCATTTTATTATTGACATGACTTTTCATTAAAGGGATTATTAAGAGCTGTAAGTCTGTGGCTGTGCAGTTTATCTTGGCTTCTCTGTTTTCTAATAGCTTTACGATTTGCACTTTCTAGTTACCATCGCTGTGAATTCAAGATTCCACTCGTCATTAAGAGAGGTGAGCATTTCACTGCTGTCCTGCTTCAGGGGGCACAGAATGCTCCAAGGGCAGCTAGGATCAGTTCTCATCTCTAATGGTCCTTCATTATCAGAGGATGCTAACAGTGACAGTCATTGAGACAGAGAAGAATTTTTGGGGTTAGGTTTGTATTTAAGTGGAAAAGACACTTCAGGGCAAGGTAGCAGTTCTCTGATTTTTTTACACTACCTCTTTACTTATTTGGATCACACCAATATTTAGCTGCAACATCACTGTAATGCTACTGCTCTGCTAAAATCAATTATCTTGTAACTGGAGGCTCAAAATCTGTAAAACAGTGTTAGTCTGAGCTCATCTGTCCAGTCCACTGATATTTAATATAATCTGGTTTATCTGGGAATGAAAATAAACACCCAGAATATGTTGGCTCTGTGTGCTACAGACAAAGTATATCTGTGTTCACCTGAAAATCTCTACTTAAAAAACACATATATAATCAGTAGTGCTGATTTGGCAAGGTACTAAGATGTTCCCAGCTCTGTGCACGTAACTAATCTCAGCAAAGTAGGGGAACCCTGTCTGAAGATCACAGTGATTGAAGCAGGCTTCTTCAAAGTGAGAATAAATGTGTTCTGGGAAGGTATTTGGATTATCCTGGGAATGCCAGATGCTGGCTAGGTTTTGGCCAGGGATGTTTTCCTCATTCTGATTGGTATTCACTGCAAGCACTTTGCTATGAGAAGTGCAATCCTCCTGTGGCTGTCACAGCAGTTTGAGCATATGGAGGATTAAAAACCTGGAAAAACAATGTTTCTGTATACAGGCTTATATGAAAGTTGATTTGTACTTCAGCCAAGGGAATGAGCATGAAAGTTCTCACTTCTAAAATTATTTTCCCTTAGGTTATTGTACATCAAAGCATTAATTTGTGATTAATTTTATTTACCTCAAGTAGCATTATGAATTTGTTCTTAATGTGTCTGTTTTTTTGTTTATTTGGCATTTTTAACCAGCTTTTCTGGCCTCTAGCTTATGTCCAGGACATGTAACAAGTTGTGAACAGATGTTATAACAGTTTTGAAGAGCCCATCTTCTTCCCTCTGGTGGCAGTGCCTGATGCAGTTTTATTAGCTCCCTTTTGTAGTTCAAATTCAGGTTATAAATTAAGAGCCAGAGTTCAAGTTGCAGAAACTGAATGCACAGCACAAAGAGAGCATGTTTGAAGGGGAGAAAATACAGAGAAGCAAATGGTCTTTAACTTGACTGAAAGCTGTGTTTGACATGTTTAGTGTCTAGGTCCATTCCCACTGCTTTGGGAATGTGCTTTGAGTATTTAGGAGTACCCAAATATATGTATGTAACATATGTATGAAGGTACCTGAAACCACCAGCAAACAGTTTCTGTTTAAGGCTGTAATTGTAAATGCAATGCTGTCCTTTTATTATTTAATAGGTAGGCTGCAATTCCCAAGCTCTCTGCTGTCTTTTGTTTGGAAGAGCAATGTTTTAACTGATTCCAGACCTGCCGGCTCTTGAGTCTCATGTCAGTTTCAGCCACCTTTCTTTCCAAGTGCAGTGGAGTGTTTTGGACTTAATGAGTGGAGCATCATTTTCCCTCCTCGAGTGGCTGTTAACTTAGTGCAAAGAGATGGATTTTCTTTTACAGTGGTGTTCTGCCATCTAAGATTAAAGCTTAAGCATTTATAATCTGAAAGTTGGGACTTGCTGTAAATAGGGAGGTTTGCTTTATCACCTTAACTGGCATTTAGTCAGTGTTACTGCCAATTCTGATTGCTAGTGAATGCTGATAAATTTGTGTATGAACTGATCTAATGCACCCGTGTCTCCTGCTATCTGAATTAACATCCCAAAATAAAGGATTATGTAGGGGACTGTTCAAGCTTAAGCTATAAAAGCTTTTCTGTTTTTGTTTCATAGATAGTGCTGATTCACAGACAGAAACATGTACAACGTACAGCAAGGTAAGCCTGTGCAGAACTGAGTGTTTTCTTAATTTTCTTAAACCATCTAAATGATTCATGCCAACTTTACAATATACTTTAAAGAAATTACAGCAGTGGTATCATGTTGTTTTAAAATGGAATAGTGGAAGGCCAGAAGTTAGTGTATATCTTGTGGTTTAAGTATTTTGGTGTGTTAGAAGATTGAATTCATTTGTAATAGCACACTTCAAGTAAACTAAGTTACTGCATTATGGCATGGGTTGCATTTCAACACAGCTTCAGGTAGAAATAGTGAAATAAGTGATAAGTGGAAACAGCAGCAGAATGTTCCTGGAGACGTGTTCCTAAACAAAATTCTCAGAGAGCTGTTGTACTAAACACAGCTATTGAAGACATGTACTATTTAACAAGAGAGTCCAGTGCCCTTCCACTTTGTTCTGAAGGGCACCAGTAATGGGATGTTTCTTAGGCAGCAGCCTTTTGAAAATGTCACTGCCAGTGTGACACATCCTGATGACAGCAGACTCCTCACAGACTCAACAGCCTTACCACCTAAATGAACTTCCCAACTGGGCAGTTGCTGCTGCATATTTGACAACTGCATTAAATTGAAAAACTTCTCAAAAACTCTGTTCAGCAGTGTCTCTGCAGTCAACATTCAGCCATGGTCAGTGCTGCTCTCTTGGCTCCTGAGGTGCCAAATGAAGGCTTTCCTTGGTGAATTTTGGGTCCCATACCGGGAAGAAAAATTGGAGTCAGCAATCTGGAAGCTGCCGTTCTGTGCTTTTTGATTTGAATTACTTATTCCCTTCAGTGCTTTGACTTATTTCAGTCTTGTCTGTGAAACTGCAGCTTCTTGGAGTCTGGTTAGAGTGAGGAAAACTATTGGACGCTTCCCAATCATTAAATAGTGCAGCCTTCCTGTTCTCCAGTATTGTTGCTTAAATGAAGGAAAGACTTTTGAGAGAGGTAGCAGTGGGGCTATTTTTCCTCTCTGCAAAGGTATGTAAGAGGATATTTTGTTGAAGTTTCCCACAGCTGCTTTGGTTGCTGAGGTGCCCCTAAAATGCTACAAGACTTTCCAGCTACATTTTATCCGTAAGACCCATAGACATTTTTATACTAATAATTCTAATTCCAAACTATTTTTAGACAAAAATGAGAATATACCTTAAGAGAATTTACTAGCCCTAGCAGTGGATAGTTCCATTACTAAGTATGGCTCCAGTCACAGAATACTTCTGTAAATACAACCTCAAGTTTATTTGACAAATAGGTTTGTCACAAACAAATGTGCATGATGCCCTTCCTAGCTAAAAAGAAGAGTTTTCTTGTGCCTCATTTTAACACAAATTTGTTGGTGTATTTACAGTGGGACAGTATTCAGGATCTACTGGGGCACCCTGTAGAGAAGCCAGTGGTACTTCACAGGTAAAAATCTCTCTCTTTATTTTGCTGTGCAAGGATTGGGCTGAAAACAGAGGATGAGGAAGAGTCTTTAGGGCACTATTTACTTTTGTACTGCTTTACTGGTTACAGTTTCAGGGTTTTTTGGCCATTCATGAGACGAGATAGTGGAGCAGCTGGGTGAAAGCATTTCCAAAATTCCTTGAACTGCAAAATCCAGAGAAGAGTGAACAGTGCCTAAAAAGTCTCTTTCTTTATGAGTAATAAACAATGTAAAGTTTTTATACTTTTTATATGCATTTCAATAACATGACATTATACAGCACAGTATATATGTATATGATAATATATATATATAACAGCAGTCTGTCTGAAGAAGCTTGTCTTTTATGAACATAGATGGTTCTACAGTTCCTTTAGGCTGACTGAAAATAGAATAGCCCTTAAATTTGCTGTATTCCTGCAGGCATTGAGGTGGATGTTGGGTTAAATGGGCATTATCTGTCTGCAGAGTTATCATTTTATGATGTGAAACCATGATTTTTATCTCAGGGCAGGTGTAAGTGATGGGTACTGTGCAAATACTACAGCAATTTCAGATAAATGTAATGTATTTTTATCAGACTTTTACATGATTTTGACTTTTTTTTTTTCTTTTTTCCCTCCTTAATCACTGTGCCCTTTGTTCCCCTTTACTCCTGTGTTATGCCAGTGAGATGATTAGAGCAAAAGCCATGTGAATGAAGTTAAGCTAAGGTGAAATAGTGATGACATAGAGCCCTTCTATATTTTCCGTCTGTGTTGTAGAGAGTAGTTCAACCAGAGAGCGCTTTACTGAGCACATCTCAAATGGCTCAGACATGCAATTTGAAAAACTGACCAGTTTACAAGAAAGGACAAAAGGTAAATATTCACTAGGGGCTTTTTTTTTTGGCTGTAATCTAAAATTCATTGCAGTCAACAGAAATTGTCAATGTACATTCCAAAACCACCAGAAATAACTGGAAGACAGGTGATACATAGATCTTGAAAAACACTGTTTAATAAAACTTGGGTTATTCTATTTCAGCATCTTATAGGTTAATCTTCTTAACATGGTAAATCCAGTTGATTATTAGTCAGTATATAGTAAATATAAATAACAGACTATATACAGTAAATACATATGGTAGAGGTTGAGACACAAAGGGAAGGATCTTGCACAAAAATAATGTGTACTAGGTAGCATAGTGCTTCTCTCTTCCTGTGTATCTGGGGTTTTTTAGGATTCTTCCTGTTCAAGTTAAGTGCAGGAGAGTTTTCCTGTAGAGGTCACTAGTGGCTTTTTGATTACTTTATCCCCAAGTGTTATTAATGGCTCTGTGGCATCAAGCAGAGTTTCCTCTGGCTCACTTGGAGTCTAGCAATGGTGTTGCGTATTGTAGATGTACTTTCTTTTGATGAAAGCCATGATAAAGTTGCTGTAGTTTACCTTATGTTACTTAGTAGTTATTCCTCCCTAAGAAGCTCCTGATCCTCACATACGCATTTTAAATTTCTTTTCCCCCTCTTTTTTGTTCAGGTCATCATCTCCCAACAACACTAACCCATTTGGGTCAACCTTTTGCTTTGGACTGCAGCGAATGATCTTTGAGGTTAGGAAAAAAAACATTTTCTTCTTGTCTGAGCATGGGAAGAGGAGGAGTTTGCTGTTATTATGAGTGGCTTCTTACTTCCTTATTGAAATAAAAGCCAGTGCTTGGGAGTGGTATGATTTTAGTGCCTGTTGGCAGAAGGAGGCAGCTTTGCAACCTCTTCTCTGAGGTTGTACATTTGCATGTTAGAGCTGAATCTTCAAGTTTGTCACCTGGGACTCGTGCTAGCAGGAGATACATGCACGTGGCTGGTTGGAGCATGCTGGTGTTGTGTCATGGAAGTCTAAGAGACCGTTTTTAGGAACTAGCCAAGAGCTTGTTGCTGTCATTTGTTGTTGGGATTTCTTTCTTCAGGCAGATCACTTCCGTATTGACCATTTTAATACTTCTGAGTTTCTGTTTAGTGTACCACTTCTTTTAATTTCCTGTTTCCCTGCTGTGCTTTTGCAGGTGATGCAGAATAATCACATAGCTTCTGTTACTCTGTATGGCCCCACGCGGCCCAGCAGCCAGTTGAGAACGTCGGACCTTCCCCAGTGAGCATCCCCTGCAAAGTCAGCTAATCTCAATGCTACAGAATTAGTACAGCGTGCCTTGATTTGCTGCCACTTATAATATGGAAAGCACGTTATGATTTTATTTTTTTTTTCAATAAGCCTTTCCACCCAGGAGCGGTGTGGAGAGGAAATTCTCTCAACCCTTCATCATGGGGCATGGAACTGTTGGTGGAGGAAAGCAGCTTAGGTGCCTGTGCCGTCGTTTATTCCTCTCCGTTGCCCTCGTCCTATGCAGCACAGACCCGAAGAGACTGTCCCTCCTTCTCAGCTGGCAGAAGGGGGAAATGGAAGAGGGGCACGTAATGACTGCAAGAATTAGAAGCACAAACTTTCTGAGCCTTGGAGCATCTGGAAGCAGGTATTGATTTTAGTCTGTTTGTGTTACTGTATTGATGTGGTGGTCACATTTTAAGAAAACGTGTGTGTATATATATATAGATATAAACACCTCGGTATTTCTGTGGCTTAGGACATTGTACCAAGTGTGACAAGGATGTATATATGTCCATGATTTCAGGCACCACATCTTTGTGTAACTTTAAACCAAGCAAGTAGCATGTGCATAATACTTGGTTGTAACATTTGCACTACATACACTTTAATTACTTGATAAACGTTTATCTTCACTGAGGAGCATCTGTGTACTGGGTGTGAGTGGGGTGTGGTGGTTATTTAATGTACACTGCGCATAAAGCTTATTTATACAGTGGATCAAATTTATCCACCTTCCTGCACTAATATGTACTTGATATGCTGATACAATTTTTTTTCTGTCATGGCTGGTTTACTAATTTTTTTTCATATGCAATTTTGAAAGAAAAAAAAATCTGGAAGGGGTTATTTCTATGATTGAATTATGTTTTAGTGAAAAGATTTGATACAATTTTTCATACTAGTGAAAAATTTAATGAAGAAATAATGTTGCCTCATTTGCCTCTGTTCCAAAATCCTTTATGCCTACTCTATTTCCTCAGAGAAAGAGAAGCTGTATATAATGGTATCTCAGAAAGAAATTCTGGAATTCCGCCATCACCGAGATAACCTTTTCTGTAACTTTTGATGTATGATTTTAATTTATGCCAAAGGTTTAGCCAAAGACATCCTTGTTGTAGTTTCACCATTTCTGTACATATATGCTAACTGCACACCCCACCCCAGCAGACAGGATATAGGCTTCTTTCTAGTTGGGAGATGCTGCTCGCGACATTTTATCCCAGGAGGATACTTTAGGTTTCTAGTTCTCTTACCAGTCTTATTTGGGAGAAATAGGTGGTCTGTCTTTGAAATAATGAACCCTTTTTAAAAATGGACAAGAGAAATGTATAATTTTATCCCATTTTTAATATTTTGGTGTCGCAACTTGTGATACATAGATGACAATTTTGTGAGTTTTACTATGTGTGTACAGATTTTTGTAAATATGACATTTTTGTAATTTTAACTCCATGTACAGTGTAATCCTGTATAGTTTATCAATGAATGAGAGATAGGAAATCGAATGTTAACTGAAGTTTTGGATCCTGGACCAGTAGCAGGGATAAATGTGTGTGTGTGTGTGAGACGTTCTTTGCCATTTAGTCTTCCTGTATACTGTGATACTCTAAACTGTTTTGCTAAAACAAACAAAAAAGCCCCATGGAGAATCTAATGGATAAGGAAAAAGTTACTGTTTACCTTTATCCCTAGGTGTCACTCCTGTTGAATCCCTGTTCAATCTGTGCTGTCTCCTGTGATCGTTGCTTGCTAAGAAAATTCTATGCCTCAATCTTCCTTTTTGTTTCCTCTCTAATTTTAATTTCATTTTACATAGCCCTTCTGTAAATTAAATGGAATAATAATGAGCATGTACACTGAACAAAAAATAAAAAGAGACTCTCAGTTACTGTTTTTGTGTTAAATACAGTTGCTGGGTGTTTTTATAATAAAATCATGGATGTTCTTGCTTTTTTTCTTTTCTTATCAATTAGTTCTTTTTATTTTACTGATTTTAAGACATTATATTTGAAGTACCTGACTAGTGTATAGTGACTTTATAGCCAGTTCAGTATGTTCTCCAAAGAAACAGTACCTAACAACTTGGTAGATCTATTAAAGCATTTTGTAAGGTTTTGCCCTGCAGTGGAGAAGGAAAGTCTTTAAACTGTGGTTGATGCACCGTGGGTTCTCCATTGTGCTCAGAAATGAGATTGTAACATTGCTGTCGGCCCTTGGGGATCACAGAAATCGATTGAGCTTCAAAGAGGGGAATATTGCACAGCAGAAGGGAGGAAATGCCTGCAGTGAAAGCAGCAAATGTGAATTCTTGTACTGCGTTTGTGTGCCCCAAGGGAGTTCACAGAAAAGCTTTGGAAGTCTCCCTGCCCTGAAGGAGCTCAAAGGTTAATGCAGGGCATAAGGAATGGGACTCGCTTCCATTGGTGTTTCTCCTGCCCTGGCTGTGTGAGGCAGGCAGAGCACTTGGCCCTCCTCCTGCAGCATCCCTCGGTGTTGGAGTACAAACTGACCTTGCTTGCTGCTTGGCTCAGGGTGCTCTTGCAGAATTTTATGGTCTCTGAACTGAGATGGTGTGTGTGCTGATTCTTGATACTAAAATGTGACAGCAATCCTGATGCTAACTTCAATTAATTTTAATTTATCCTTTTCTAATAAAGGCTCCAGATAAGCTGCAAGAGGAGATAAAATCCTTGATGGGATGATTTGAGTAATGGCTATGCAGATGCCACTAATATCCTGTTCTCAAGCATATTGAGTTGAATTTCTTCAGAAGAGTGAGATCAGGCCTGCTGCTATAGGATGAACCCTGAGACTTAGAACAGGAGCAGCAGCAAACCAAAGGTATTTACTAACTACAGCGACTCCCAGCTTCACTTGTAATGCTCTGGTGAGTCCAAGTGACTAAAACAGTATTGGTAATTAGTAGTGCTCTCTTAACAACCCTGATACTTCTCTAGGTCAGTCCCTTGATAAGGAAAAATTCTCCACACTGACAAAAAATTAAAGGCAGTTTTGCATCTTGGCTGTTGCTGCTGGGCTGAGCTCAAAGCATTTGACTTTTGGGAGAGGCAGATCTGAAGAAGCACCAGGAGAGGTAACATGGAGCTGCTCCTGTGGGCTTCCTCACCCACCCTTTGTGATTGCAGCTGTTCACAACTCTCTTGTATGAGATGTTTTGATTTGTTTGCTCCTGTTTGGACTATGCCAAGCCAAGCTGTTCCTGAGCTGATGAATTAGGGAAGCTGGTGTGGAGCATTTAAGGACTTGCTGACATGAGTTTAGGAATGGGTAGAGGGGACTGATGGTGGGTTTGAATAATGAGAAAGAAGAGAGGAAGGAATAGAGGAGCTCTGGGGGACAAGGCAGGGATGGCAATGTGGCAAGAAGGGAGGCTGGGACGAGGCAGTTCATCAGAACCAAGAGCTGTTCTGTGCAAAGGGCTGTTCAGGGGGGAGCAAGGGGCCAGCTCTGCCTCCCCCTCCCAAAGGAACCAAGAGATTTGGGCTGCATCAGATCCCATCTTGCCAGGTGCCCTTGTTCCTTGTAATAATTCTGTGTGGTTTGATACAGACCCTGCATGTTGGCAACATGTGTGTTGGTCCATCATTTCGGTTTCATATGATAAAACTGTTTGATATAAAGTTAAGTACAATTGCATTTTTAATAAAACATGTAGTGCATATGACCCCCTTCTCATGTGTGCCTTTTTCCTTTGTAAAGAAGTGAGGAGTTTGTGTGTGTGTCTGCTTAACTTGAATATTGCAGTATTGTCCACAGTGTTTCATTTGTTGACACTTAATAAAACTGATTGTTGTGCCCTTCTTTATGGAGGTGAAGCTGACATTTCTTCCCGTATTCTTCAGGCCTTCAAGCAGTCCCTGAGCTCCTGTGAGGGCTCCAGGCAGTGCTGTATAGATCAGTGCTGCTGTGTAACACTAGAACCCTCTGTTCCCCAAAATGCAGTTCCTGTCAAGAAAAAGCAGTCTTCTTTTGCCAGGAACTGTCACATTTCTAATTCTAAACAGATTTTTTTTCTGAATAGTAATCATATGGTGTGTGAGAAGTGATGCATGTGATCATGATTGTTCATATTCCAGAGCTCCCATCCAACCTGTTTAAAACAAAATCTTTCAGCACTACAAGATGGTGATTCATCATTACTTTGGGGCTGCTGGAGGTTAGGGGCCAGCTGCTGCTCCCTTCACACTGACTTTCTACCTGCTGTTAGAACCTGTTAGTTACTTAACTATTCTGCTAAGCCAGAACTTCTGTTGGGTTTTGTGCTTGGTGGCTCAAAATGTACATTGAGAGTAAATCTGCATGTGTGAGTCAGTGTGGCTCTTACTTTGAAAGAAATGTTATGTCCAAGCCCTCTCTGCTTGCTTTCCCCAGAGTATTTGGGCAAGGACCAAGTTGTCTGATTTGGCACAATTTCACATGAGTTGGTTGTGTTCCGAATAATTTTTGGTGTCGTGATGCAAGAAATGTTATTCCATGCTAGTTTCAACTGTTCTATGTCAACTTTTGCCTGATAACCAGTTTTTAAAAACCTTGATTACCCCAATGCAAAGCCCCCTCCTCTCTGCCTGAAGCTGTCAGACATAATCTGAGACAGCCCATGTAGGCAAATAAATACCTCACTATGTGTGTCTGAGGAGTTAAAATACCAGTTAATTCTGGTTGGTTCTTTTCATGCAAAGTGTGGACCAGGACATTTCAGAGAGAAGGTAAGACTGGAGCAAAACAAGGGGAAATGAAAGGTGGATCTTACTGGAGATACGTAACTTAAGCATTAAAAATAAGCTCAGTGAAGCTGAGGGCTTTGTTACAGGCCAGGATGTAACCAGTTCACAGGGGGAGAACTGCACCCATGGAGGGTTTGTTCTGGTGGGGAGTGTATGTGTTGCTTGAAGGGCTCAGGTACAACTTAAATACCATATTCTTTGCCTATGTGAATTTTTGTTGTAACTAATAAAGTCACTGGTAAAATGTTTATCTGCCAAAGCTTACATCCCAAGCTCTTGTGGTGTTTGTGGGGATGTCCTGTTTTTCCAGCAGGTAAAATCATTTATCCTCATGATCTCGAAAAAACAAGTGTTTGAAACAGCAGGAAAGGTAAGCTGGAATTTGCAGAGTAGGCCACTCACTGTGGTGTAAGATGCCATTATTACAGTGACTTTTGTTCTGGACTAGCTGTAATGGTTTAATGTAATTTTTCTCTTTCATGCATTAATGAATTCCCCTTTAAATTTTACTTCTTTAGTTATTTTAAAGTACTGCATATTGCAATGCTGGAAGCTGGTTTTAAGTGCCTTAATGTTTTACACCTACACTGTATCTATATCTATATATTCCACTGAGTGCATAAACTTCATTCTAGCATTATTATCCTTTAGAGAGACATTTAGTTTAAATACCAATCACAGAAAAACCCTGCATGATTATGCAATGTGCAGTCTAATCAACTAAATAATCAGAACAGCCTGATTTGCTGTATTCCCTTTTTGCCTCTGCTCATCTCAGGAAAAACTGCAGCCCTGAAATCCTGAGTTTACCCTGTCCCTTGCTGGGTAGCTCTGCTGCATCCACAAGCAAGGACGCTACGGGGATTATTCCACCCTTTTCTGCTTCCATGGCTGTAGACACCATTTGTCTTGTCATCACACCTTGATTCCCACCCAGCTCAGGCAGCCCCCCCGGGACAAAGCTGCCGCTGCAAACCTGTGCTCTTTCATGTTTTTTCTGTGGTTTTAGCACGTGGGTTGTCGACAGATGGGCTGGGAAAGGGAGGGGGAGAGAGAAGATCCATGAGCTGGGTCTAAATGGATTGGAGAGAGCACTGGGCTGGCCAGGAATGGTGGGGGAGCTGCTTGCCACTCCTGGAGGGACTCAGTTGTGCTCCTCCTTTGGGTTTTACTTTCCTGTTTACTTTCCCCTCTCATTCCTCAGTATGCTTTTCTTACTGATATAAGCCTAGAAAGTAATGGAAAGTTGTATTTAAAAGTTTTGCTGGATTTAAAACTGTCACTGCAGTTAGTAGCATCATTAGGGAAATGTGTTGGGCTGGTTTTCTGGGTTGCTGAGGCCTGCAAGTCCAGCTGGAAGAGGTACAACTCAGGAGATCAGCAGTTTTTCATGCTGGGCTTTGGGAAAGACTTTTTTTTCTCTCTGATCTGATGGTCTTTCAGCACTCCCCAGGGAATGTTCTCAGTGCTGATATTTAGTGAGGGTTCTCTGAGCTGTTTGATTATTTTGTACTGTTTGAGTTTGCAGTTGAGGTTTGCTTCCGAGAACCTGCTGTAGAAGGATGAATAATTAAGCTGCAGACAGGAAGCCCAAGATTTTAATACTCAATTGCTTCAGAGGCCTCTTGGGCTTTCTTTTTTATGATGTCTGAGTCTGCAGTGGCTTGACCAAATGATATCCTTTAGAGTTTGCTACCAGTTCACGTGTCCAGAGATGCACTTGGAGGTGCCGAATGTGAGGCTCAAGCCAGCTCTGCTCATTACAGTGACCAAATCTGGCTACTTATGTACAGTAGGAACAAAACATGACTGTGTGTGGATCCTTGGGACTCAATAAAACAAAACTTGACTGTGTGTGGATCCTTGGGACTCAATTAAACTTACTGTACTGCCTTCATTTCAGAAGTGTATGCCTGTACTGAGAAAGTCTGCTTGCCTTGTTTGCCACTGGTAGAACCCACTTAGGATGTTTTTATGTTTTCTTTTCTTGTCCTGGGTTAGTCATGAAAAAAACTGCCAAGCAAGGCTTTATAGCAAGCATGACTGGTGCACTCAATTAGCCAGTTAATAAAAGCTACTCAGAAAGTCATTCTGAGAAGGATGGGTTTGGTTTTCTGAGATGAATCAGGTTGGTAGAGGGTCCTTCCTGCCTGTTCTCATACACACTTGGGGCTTTAGGATTTTCTGAAAAGACCCTCATCTTCAAGGAAACAATCCTCAGCTTGGGTGAAGTCCAAGTCTTTGCCTACTATAGCAGTAAGTAAAATTCAATAAACTGCGGGGGCTGCAGCACTGCTGTAAGCATTTCTCCAGAGCATTATGCTCACATATGGGGTCTGTGAACTTCCAGCTCAGCTGCAGAGGCAAATGGAAACTTAAAGCCAGGTCAAATAGGCCGTGCAGCAGAGGCTGGAGAACAAAAACAGATGGATCTTTCATTAATAGAGACTCTGGTATTCACTGGATAAAAGAAATGAGCTATTCTATAGACTAAGACAATGCAGTAAACGGTCTGCTCTAGGTCTGCTTCTGCTATCAGGGTCTGTGCTGGCACAGACTGTGTCAACACAGATGCTGAACAACAGTTTTGATCTGGGACAAAATGCACTCATTAATGCTGTGTTGTGGGTAGATTGCAGATCTGAAGACATTCTAGAGGGAGGAGCCAGTCCCTGGATCTTCAAGTGTAAAAGGAAAACCTTAATAAGGACTGCTGAACCTGACTAGTTACCTCATAGGAAATTGCAAGGTAAACTATTTTTCTGTCATTGCCATTAAATTAGGTCCAGTATAAGGAAAGATTTACCAAGTTATCCAAAATAATGAATAATGTATTTTTCATGTTACTGTCTTCATGAAAAGTCCCTGTAGTTTTAGTTTTACATGTGTGCAGGTGTACTTGACAAACTCACTTTGACAACTTAGGGGCACATCTGCATGCTGTCTTTTAATGATGGTATAAATAATTTCCCAAACTGTAAACTACTCACAGGTAATACATTTCTGTACAATCTCATAAATACACAAGCATCACACATGTTAGCAGACAGGGGCAGGGGTGACTTTGTCCCTTCAGTGAGACTTTGGCTTGGCTCCACACCCTGCAAAGCTCCTCGTGAAGCTCAGGTGAACATTTTGTATTTCAGGATTGCATCCTGAAAATATCCCAAATGTAGAAATCTTTCCATTTCTGTATAGCTGACCTTTCCTTGGAAATACAATAGTGTAAGGCTTAAAGTCATGATGAAGATGACCAACATGTGAGGCTGTTGTCCATAGTCTGCCCACAGACACTCCCAGCCTGCTGTTCTCTTTGTGCATTGTTAGTGCCAGTACAGAGCCCAAGCTGCTGCGGGGTGGGAGGGAGGTTACACACGGATATGAAATGCAGCTGTGCTGCAGGCTCTGGGAAAGAGAAAGGAACTTTGGACTTTTATGACTGATTGTAGTTTCCTTTGAAGCTGTGTGGATGTGCCATCCCGAAGGGTTCTCTGATGGATAGGAGTTTTGTTATGGGGGTTAAAAATTGCAAAAGAATTAGCAAACACAGTATCAGAGGTGAATCCAGGCTCTTTGCCCCATGAATTTCATAGCTTTTTAACCCTGATTTAGAGGAATTCACATCTGCCTTGATGTGGTTGGAGTAGACACTAAGGGGACTCGATTTCCTGTACCCTAGCTACTGTTTGGTCATTTTTCAATGAGTCCAAGTCAAGTAGCAAGTTGACAATGGTCCCTGTGCTCCTGGTGTCCGTTCTTACCCTATGTCTTCTTTCATTTCACGTGTTTCTAACAATGCTGAAAAATCTCCAAGGTCTGCATTTTTCAGTGTGCTTTTATGCACTGTCCCACTAAGCACTATTATAATCCTAATAAATAATAATAAATTATATATACTGTTATGATTATTTGGACTCATTAGTACAGAAGGTCACATATGGTATGCATGTGCAAATGTGGAATTTGGGCAAATTCCTGCAATTGTTTGTTGTCTTCTCTTAAAGTTGTAAATAAGATGTGCTAAAATACTTGGGAAGTTGGTTTGCTGGGCTGCATCGGTTCCAGGTTCCCTTTCTGGGCTGGTTTGCTGCATGTGCTGCCCTCTGCCTGCATCATCGGAGGGGTGATGCTGGTGTTGTTATCTGAGCTTTCTTCTTCCATTGGAAAGGCTTCTTCACCTGCTTCTTCTGAGTGCAGGAAAGCCGTGGGCTGTGGAGCAGGTTCCACATTAGCCAGATCTCAGCAACTTTCAGGCTATGAACTACCATGAGATCTTTGTAAAAACAGGGATCAAACGTCTGTAGGTGTGGGGCAGCAGAAGGCTTGACAATGCCAAAGGTCTTGAATCCTTCGTGTAGAACGGGCTTGAGGTTGATCCTCTGTAAGCACATGCCCAAAAAGACGTCGTCGATGGGGAACAACTCCACTTCTCTGCAAGCCCTAGAGAGCTTCCTCATGGTGCGGCTGGACAGCAAAAACCCTCCTCCTCCCGCGTAGGCGGGGTAGATGCTCAGCCCGTACATGGTCTCTGGGATGTAGTATTTGCTCTTCCGCACACGGATGGGACGGGCATTGTAGATGATGTCCCCAACAAAGAGGTCTTCAGTGGGATCGTGTCTCTTGAGGAAATCAACAATGTTCTCGACGTTGACAAAAACATCAGCGTCACCTTTAAAAATAAATTTCACGTTGTGGCAGAATTCAGCAGCCCAGCTCAGGAAGTGGATCTCCTTCAGGGTGAGGTTGAAGAAAGTGTCCATGAAGTCCCAGAGTAAAATGTCCCGGTACGTCTGACTCTCCTGGTGGATCAGGGTCTCCCATGTCGCCAGCACTGTCCTGTTCTTTGGTGTTCCCAGGAGGAACACTCGCTGGATCTGCTCCCCATTCACCAAACCCTCCCTGCCCCAAGTTTTCCGGACAATCTCACGCCTGTCAAAGTCTTCAACTACTGATTTGATAGCAATGAGCAGGAAGGGACCTCCCGGTGTTTTTCGGCACTTCCTGGGCTGGTTAATGAGGAGATTGAAGTTCCTGTTATCCTTATTTAGGAGATAGAGCTTGAAGTTGAAGGCAGAATCAGTCAGCGGGGGTGGAGTTGTAGTTTGGACCCTGGTTTTGGCCACTTCTGTTTGTCTCACGACGGGGGTAACTTGGGGTCTGGGGGCAGTTGCCTCTGCTTGCATCGGTCTCCGAGGTGCTCTGGGATCTGAGAATATTTTTGGTGCTACTCGAGGCTTGTTGTGTGTTGGCTCCTTCTTTCCTGCCGGGACTAAATGCTCCAGCTGGGAATAGAGCAAAGAACAAAGTGCTACCAGCAAGAAGAGGGTGCAGATCACATCCCCTTTGAGGCGAACTCTCATTGTCTCTCCGGTGCTCCTGGGAATGTTAAAAGCTGTGTTTGAGCTGCCTGGCACCACTGTCCATCTGTAAATAAACACAGAGTGTGTCAGCAGTGAGGATTTGGCAGGTCAGAAGCAAACAGGCAAGACTAACTGAAGCATCATTAAAAAACCGAGCAGCAAAGCACATTTTACTCACACAAGCACTGAGACGTTGAGGAACGTGTCAAAAGGCACATGAGGTTGCAAACTTAATGGAGATCCCAGTGCCAGCTCTGTGACTTGGTTAGTTCAGTCACTAAGCAGTCATCCATCATCCTGAAAACCACTCTCTAGGCACAACCCAAAATCCTGCATCCCTTACTGCTGACCGTGTTTTGCCATTTCAGAGATTTCACTGGGAAAAGCAAAGTGGAAAATGATGAATGATGCCATTCTCCCATAAATCATTACATTTCTTTTTTTTCCTAGCTTGATACCCATTACTTGCTGCTTTTACCCTTTTTGACTCAAACCAGGGAGGCCCAGAGCTGACTTCTGAAGGGCAGACTCCTCATGGCAGTATGGTGCTGGTTTTTTCCCTGCATACGGAGCCAGCTTTTGTTAAACCAACTGTGATTTGTATTTAAAATGAATACATTGGGTACAATCTAGAATTCACATAGGACCTTTTTCCTGCCAGTATTCTTTATAAAATATTAAATCATTGTAAGTAACTTCCATTAATAAAGTTAGAAGGGGCCATGGGTGTTTTTTCTCTGCCAAATCACCCCAACTCCTAAGTGAGAAGTGGGGAAATAAATCCTAATATGCAGAAGCAAGACAGAGCCTGGTGTTAGGAAAATTTTGTTCATGTATGATAGATGAAGCTGCCTTTTGAAATACAGGATTTTTCCTCACTTACACTTTTCCTGGAGATCTTCTGTCTTACTTGATCAGTTCTTCAACTGCAAACAAAATGAGAATGAGAGAGTAGTAAGAAAGCAGCAAGCAGCAGGTAACCATAGTTCAGGGAAAGAGCTGGTCAGGTGTCTGCAGCTGCAGCAAAGGCAGGTCCTCTCATCACCCTGTAGGTGCAGCCACTCCCCACAGCAGCAGCAGCAGAGCTGGACAGAGGGCACCCCACAGCTGCTCCAGGAGGAGGTGAGTGACCGTCAGAATTCCTACAGTCCACAGCAAAGAGGAAGTTAAGCCCCACCCAAAAATCTTCCCACAAGTGCACATAAGTATTTTATACACCCACTGATAATGTATCATGTCCGTATGTCATCTGTGGCTCCATCGCACCTGTGCTGCACTAATAGAAGCTACCTGTGAAGATATTACGGTTGTCTGTCTTGAATTAGCTGAGATCATATCCAAAGACAACTTCTGGGATAAAAAAAGCTGGAGAGGAACTTCTGACAAGGGCAACAGTGATAGGACAAGGGGGAAGTGCTTGGTAAGAATTGAGTGGTATCTGTTTTCAGCAAATCTCCTTTTATTGTCCTGGATTGGATCACCTGCTAATTGTTCATTAACCATCAACTTTGTATCAGCCATAATGTTAAGTTTTCGAACTCAAAATTAGATTGACAAGTCTGTAATTATGAAGTAATAAAACAGTGGTACCTGTGGTATCTAAGCAATATTTCAAGATTTATGAGGAAGAAAAAGTACTACACTGGTTGATTTCTTGGCCAGCCCCTTTAACATTCTTAGATGCACATTATTTGGAGATCATTATTTAAGTACTATGCTTTTTCATTACTGGTTAACTTCAAGTTACTATTGAAATAGAGAGTATTTCATCATCATATGCTGTTGCACATCTTTTTCCCGAGTACAGCTCTAAAATGTTTACTGGCCTCATCTGCTTTGTCTCCATTATTTATGAAATCATTATTTTGGAAAACAGCATATCCATGCCTTGGTGTAAGGCTCTTTTCATTCTTGGTGGATTTAAAATCACTTTGGCCTTGTCCTGATGACCATAGGTTTTTTCCTTAGGCCTTGTTTCTTGATTTTTTTTCTGCCCTCTAATAGAGGTTTTCTTCATTTGCCAGCTTTCTTCATTTACCTTTCACTCCTCTCGTAGGCGAGGCAGATGTTTTCACTGGCATAACCTTGATACCAATAGCAGGACTGAAGAATTTTCTCAGATCTCTTGTAAACTGCTGTTCAAATGTTTAGAATATTCAGGATCTGTTTTCTGTTTATGTTCTTTCTGCCACGTGGCTTGGCTCATAACTATGTTCAGCCTCACGGAACGGTCCCTCCTGACACGTATAGGATGTTGGTTTGCATTTTACATCTGAAGTCCCATCTCTTTCTTCACAGTAATAGCAAATTTCTTTTTCCTTTTCTATGCAAAAGTTTGATCTTATTTCAGCTGCCAGGGTCCATATGGTAATTAAGGAGTTGGATGAAAGTCCTGGCTTTTTCCTGTGTTTAATGTTATCGGCAAGGGTTTGGAATAAAATGTGTGTGACATGAAACTCGTAATTTCCATGGCTTACAGATTTATCCTGCCAGCATCTCAGAATCTGGCAATTAATGCCCTTGGAAAAGCCAAGAAAAACCCTGAATTGTTACAAGCCTGGGCTGATAGCCCAGATTTTCCTCTGTGTTTTCTTTTATTGAAAGTAAAGGATCTGAAAGAGTGATTTCCATGCTGAAATAAAACAGTTCAGTGCTGAATATAGATCTCTCATTTTCAAAAGGAGTTGCCAGCACTTGAAGTGATTCCTTGATCTAATTATATGGATTTTCCAGTCTTTGTTAGATATTTCCTTCTTTGGAAGGAAAATACCCTCGACTATTACACCAGTGTAAGCTCCATCCATGGATGTCAGTGTGGGAAAAGCTGTTCTGCTCTTGAATACCCAGGGACTGATGATTCTGGCAGATGCTCTGGTATGTCCTAAAGCCAAAAGGATTATTCATCCACCTTGACACCGGGGGAAAAAAATTACAGGGCTATCAGAGTGAGCAGGAAATATTTGATGCCAAAGAAAAGAGATGAGAGCACAGCAGAGTGTTTCTCAGCACAGCACATCCCTGAGTGTCTGTGTCTGAGGCAGATGCACCTCTGCTTCCTCCGGCGCTCTGGGGAGTCTCCATCCAACCTGTGAAACGGAGCTGGGCTTACAAGCTGCTGCATCACTCAGTGCCTTGAGGAAGGGCTTGGCTGCCAGCACTGCCTCCTGTGTCCTCCAAGCTTGCAAAAACAGGCAGCTGTCCCTCTTTGTGCTGGCTGGCTGGGCGTGGGTACAGAGGGGTGTTGAGTCTGGCTTGATGGGGTCTGAATGGGACAATGGGGTTTGTCTCCCCGGGACAGCCTGGGGAAGGCTGGGGATGTTGCATCCTGGCCTGTGAGCACCAGCAACATTAGAGGGCTGAGCTGGGCAGTAGGAAGAGGCTGACAGATCCCATATCCATGAGGTGGCAAGATGAGGAGCCCATAAATAAGGAATGACTTGGAAGAACCAAGGGGCCACAGCCCGAGGGGCAACAAAAGGCTGGAAAGCTGGAAGTGGCCAGAGCTGGGCATGGCACCCTGATGAGCATCCAGGAGGGAATTTGACCTGTGCTGTTGCATGCTCAGGCAGAGTGCCCAGTCCTCTGCCTGGTTTTCATTTATTTGAGAGGAGGATTCTGAAATATGGCCAAGAACAGCTGCAATAAAAGCAGTCAAATGACTATTAAAAAAAAATAAATTGCTAGCCCTTTATTCCCAGTTGAATGATGTGAAGCCTTGAGCTCATCCTGGAAGTCTTCTTTTGCAGTAGTCACCACATCTCCATCACTTGGCACTTCTGGGAAGGTGGGAAAAGTCCTCTGGATCCTGTCCCCAGATTCAGTCAAGAAGCCTTGGTGATTCTGGCACGCTGCTTTGTGCCTTGAGGAGTGGTTATTCAATGCAGCCAGCCTCAGGAATAGCATCTGGGATAGCCAGGCAAGCTGAAAATGTGGTACACTGAGCATGGGGGTACAAAATCAGCAATGAGCTCTGCTGCCTACCCATCCCAGCCCAGCTCATGGAAGTATCCATCCCCACCAGGCATGGCTGTGGGGTGTCCTCTGCACAACTTGCTCCCTGCTGCATGGGAAGTGCTTCCAGCTCCCTCCTGACTTCCCTCCTCATTCCTGCTGCTGGAGCTGCTGCTGGCAGGTTTGGGTTGGGCAGCAGGGGGCTGTGTGGCCATGCAATATGTGGGGCTGTGGTTGCTGATGGAGGTGTCTTACCTGCTTCACTGTAAAATGGGCTAAAGAAAGTGCGTGGGATCCAGCACTGATGGGTTTGATGAGGTCTTTTTGTAATCATCAGAGAAGCTTGTATAATTCTGGGTGGTGGGGATGCTTTGAGGCAATGCTTCAGGTTTGGGATACTTGTTTTCATTTCATGTTGGCTGAATGCATTTCACAAGCACAAAGTCGTCTGGTGGCAGCCAGTGCTGGATACTGACTGTGTCCCTCTCCTGCCTTGTTTACAGGAATTTTTCCATCCAGATTCCCTCAGCAAGAGCAAAGCAAACTCCCAGGACCCTCCTCACCTGGTTCCTCTGCCTCAGGAAGAGTCCTGACACCATTCAAGAAACAATAATGACACACCCTATGCCCATCCTGCAGCTGGGGCTGTGTAGAACAGTTGAGTGCAGATGAGCTTTCTCCCAGCAGAGCAGGATGCTGACACCAAGAACTCTGCGCTGCCTGAAGCCCTGGAGGCTGCATCTTCCCACCGAAGAAAATGTGTTCCATTTCTATGTTTGGGTGTCATGTAATGGGTTTTATTCCTGCATGGTTTTGGGGTTTTGGGTTTGCTTGTTTCTTTCTTTCTTGGTTTTTCTACACCCCCCCCTTCCCCAGGCAAAGTCAATAACCTCATCACAGTTATTGCTTTAAGTGGCCTTGGTGCTGAGCAGCTCCTCTGGGCATTCCAGGGTGTTTGTGAAGAGGTCTCATTTGGAGCTACAGGATTATAAAGTGACGCTGAATTATCTGATCTTCTTGATTAGAGGTGGCTGAAACACAAAGACCCCTTTTGGCACGTTGGTAGGTGCAAAGCCCTAGAAAAATGAAGTAACCAAAACACTCGCTGTGCTGCCTTACCAGATAAAAACTCATCCTATTCCGCTGCTTACAAGTTCTGAAGTCTGTAAACAAACTGAGAGCAGGCTGTAGGATTTAATTAGCTGAGTGTCTTGAGATCTATCCCAGGAGTTGGGATCATGAACGAGAACCAAAGGAGCACAGTGAGAGGGGCAGAGGCTCAGTGCTCTGCTGCACGTGATGGCACAGCTCAGACACTGCTGGCCAGTCACAGCACTGCTGCATCACTGCTGCTGTTATTTGCTGTAGCAGCACCTGGAGGCAAAAGCTCTGTTGAGTCAAATACTGAGGAAGCAGGTAACAAAAATGCAGGCTCTGTTCCAAAGACAATTTCCAACTTTCCCGTCAGAGCTGCCTTTCAGGGCATTTTTAAATTTTTTTCCAGGCCAGAGCATACGAATGGATGAGATCCATGCTGTTACAGGACAGGATGCCTTATTTACCTGCTTGCCCCAGTCCCAAAATACGCAGTTTGATCAGCTTCCCAGCTGGCTGGTCCCATTTTACTGCAGTTTCTCCTGTTGGCACTGCCAGCCTTCCCCTTGCAATGCCAGTCACGTTGGATAACTGCTTGCAAATGGCTGCTGCGGTCGCCTCCTTTTGCCTTCCACCCCAGTCACGAAGCTTTTATGAAGTGTACAAACTTAAACACAGAGGAATGGCACAGCTGCTGTGTGAAGAATGTTGAGATGGCTCTTTCCATGTGCAGGGGTCCCAGAAAAGACCTCACCCCTCCTCGCTGGGCACTGGTGCGGTGCCGTGGCAGCTGAGCATGGGAGTGCCGCTGACCGTGGGCAGGACGGGCTGCCAGCAGGACGGAGCTCCAGGAAAGGCTGGCTGCCAGCACCCGGCTGCCCTCGCCCTGCTGGCCCTGTGTAAGTCACTCAGGCACACGTGGCACAGTTTGGGGGCTGCAGCTCACTGTAGCAGTGATGTTTTCCCATCCCTTTCAGGGCAGGATGTGCCATGGGGGCAGTGCCCGCTCAGGACCGTGCTGTGCCAGGCACCCGTGCTGGGCCCCAGCAAACCGGGAAAACTCCAGCTCCTTCTGAGTATGGCACCACATCTCTAATGACAGTGCTCGGCCGCCTGCAAGGTAGGAGAAGGTAATGCACAATGACCTTTTTCAGGCTCAGCAGCCTCCAGAAGCACTTCCCTAAATTCAGATGCAGTCTTGCTCATTGGCAGTCTGATTTCCAGAATGGCAGAGGGCTCAGCAGCTCAACTCACACTCCGAGTGCTTTGGGGAGACAGGCCTCTCCTGAGTAGCCAAGGTGAGCAACCTGCCTTCTCTCTTCCAAACACCAGTTTTTCCGGGCCACAGGAGGAGAATAAAGCCTTGCAGGCTTGTGAAGGGGTAAGAAACAATCCTACCGAAATGAACACCTTCCTTTCCCAGTCCTCACCAGGCTGCAGTGCTCGCCACCTCTTCAGCTCCCAGACCCTCTTCTGATATGATAAATAATTTGCCTCATGCAGCCCAAACCCAAGCAATTGCAGTGCAGTAGCATGGATGCATTGTTACACCCAGGCTCAGATGGGAGAGGCAGTACGTGCTGATGTGCCCCACTGATTTCAAGATTATACCCAACACATAAGTTTCTCAGAATCTGCCCAAAAGCTATTAAAAAATACGATCAGTAACTGCCTGTTTCACAGGGGCTAAATTATTTTCTTTGTGACGCTAGAGAGCTTGAAAATTCCCATGTTTTGCTCAAAGCATACCACAGTGTAACATGGGGAAGAGTCATGTCCTTTTACTGATGAAGAATAGCTTGTAAATGTAAAGTGCCACCACTGGAACATGTTTGTGGTCGGGAGGAAACCCTGTCTCAGAGCACTGCAGGCATTGTCTAAAGAAGCCTCACACTTCTTTAAAAACAACCTAAACATTCATAGAAAGTTCTTTGGAAAGTAAAGTGTAAAGCAGACGTCTCAGGGCTGGAGCCAGCGTGTTCAGAGCCGACCCTGCTGCGTGTTAACCATCGCGGTCCAGGTTGCTGCTTGCAACAAGGCAAAAAGAAAAGCTGGGAGCAAAGGGAAGCAGTAAGGACAGCCTCCGGTTCACCCTGCTCGCTGCACAACTCTCCCCAACCCACCCTGATCAAACACACTTAATAGATACTTACATCCCATTTGATAGCGCTGATCCTGTGTCCCCTCGGTACCGTCTCTGCAGCGGGCTGCCAAGGAGGCACATCTGGATGTAGTTAGTGTGAGACATTCCTCAGCGTTCCAGCGGCACCGAGGACACCCTCGGGGCGCGGAGCAGCGNCAGGGGAAGGAGCCGGGTCCCCGTCCAAGCCCTGACACGTGATCGGGTTGGGGAGCGCCGACGGCCCCAGCGCCCCGCGGGACAGGGCGGAGGTGTCGGGAGATTGAACGCACAGCCAGGTTGGGGACTTTCACCAATCCTGCAAAAAGGCTTCTTTTTTCCCCCTGCCCTCCTCCCCCCCCTTTTTTCCAATAGGAAATATACTAATTTTTCTGAGTTTCTTTTCCTTTTCCTTCTACACTTTGGCTTTTTCCTTTTAATTCCCCTGTGAGTATTTACCTCTGCAAAGAGTCAAATTGAAAAATTGAGGTTGGGTTCAGCTCAGAAGTTAAATCCACTTGGGGGCTGTTTTTTTTTTTATTTCTAGTAGAGAAATGATGGGAGGAGGTGTGAGCCGAACAGTGTGGAGGCTGAAGACAGATTCAAGGGTCCCTTCCAAAACCTGGATCTACCAAAAAAACCCCAAACCCCACTTTTTTTTTTTATTAATTTGAAATACTTCAAAACAATTTTAATTTGGAGCCAAATCTAAATTGCCATCACTACTGATCTGCGAGCTGAGTGTAGCCATAGCCCTTCCCATCCCTGTGGCTGTTTCTTTGTCTCTGCAGTATAAACAATGACCCTTATTCTGCCTGTTAACAGAGGCCAAGTGTCTGGAGAGTGCCCAGACCACGGCCACTTTAGGAAGCAAAGTTTTTCATTTACTTGTCATAAAAGCAGGTTTTGATCTACCCTGTTGTCTTCATAAACACCTCTTTTAAAAACATAATGTAAAAAGCCCTTTTTGTAAGTATCTGTGCTTTTTTTGATATATTTTTGATTTCAGCTCAGGTGTTGTGCTTTACTGAACACACTGTCTCATGAAGAGTGGGGTTCTGATGGGCCCCTGCACTCAGGTGCTGCAGGCTGGGAAAGTCCTTTCCTCATCATCGGCAGCTGCCTGAACCACGGCAGGTCCCTGCTCAACAGCACAGCTGATCAGAAACCTCAGCCGTAAATGCTACTTCGCTTCAGCCTTCCCTGTGCCAGCCCAAGGTACCTCTACTCTTTTCTTCTTCAGCAGCAGCCCCAGGCTGTCCCTGTCCTGTAAAGAGGCAGATGATGGTCATGGAGGCAAAGACCAGGCTCCTGTCTGCCCTTGCTCGGAGGAACTGGCTGTGGAGGGAGGGGGACTGCTCCCTGAAACCAGCAGGGACTCACAGCAGTTATTTCCATCATGATCCCTCACCCAGGTTTTGGGACCTGCCTCCCTTTTTGCTTGCTCCCATGGGGTGAGTGAAAACAGAGGCTTTCATTCATGTGCAGTGCCTCTGTGGCTGCCGTGGCTTGGAGAGTCACACAGGGAGCTTGGAGGTGGAAGAGTTTCTCCGTGGGTGCTTCTACTTGGTGGTTGTCTCACCTGGACCTTGTTCCCTGGGCACTGATCCATGGCTGGTTTATTCTTCTCACTGCCAGCAAAGGTGCCCATGGTCCATCCTGTGGTGTCACTCTGTCTTACAAGATTGGGTCAGTGATCTCACTGACCCTCCTCAGTAGGTCAGCCCCGTTGAGCCCAGGTTGGTGTGTCCTCGCAGCTGCTGTAGGGCAGAGCCCTGCTCCCCTCACTGTGCTCCTGCAGGCATCGAGCCATGCAGTTGGGAATACAGCTTTGTGGTAGATAAAGGAAGGCTGATCTTCTGATTTTCAAACAGTGTTTGAGATTTAAGAGATTCAGGGTAAAATACATCTCTGCTCAAGTTCATAGCAAAAGGAATGTCCCTGGACTCAGCTGTCAGGTCAGCTGTGGTTTCCTGTGCAAAGCTGCTGGAGATTTTATGTCTCAGCTCCTTGGCTCCTACCTTCGGGGCAGCCTTGTGAGAGCTCACTGGTAGCGAGGCACTCGGGATTACAGCGGTGCTGTGGCCTCAGAGGAGTCCCAGATACCCGAGAGCACTGAAAGAAACACAGGGAGCTCCTCCAGGTGCTGGGGGTGGGACAAACATCCCCTTCTGGCCATGCTGGCTGGACAAGGCTCATCAAAACAGTAACTGGAAACTGGACAAACACAGAGGCTTGGCTTGTTTTTGTAATCAGAGCCATTCCTTTGCAGGTGGGACACCAGCCTTGGCATGTCAGTAGGAATGTGTGACTTTGAGCAGGACCCTGTTGTGCATCCACCCTTATCCACCCTTAGGCTGGATGCTCCTCTGGAACTGGTGACCACCAATGTGGCCAGAACTTCAGTGACCCCTGTTCTTACTACTGCAGTTAAGTGTCCAATGAAAGTCTCTGAGGCGGTTTTCATCAAAAGTATATATTTATTTATAAAAAAGAATGGGGGAAAAATATATATACCAAAGTTCTTTTTCTATAAAAGACAATTCCTTGGAGGCTGAATGTCCTAGACCCAAATATGCCTGGCATTGCAGTCCATAGCTGTAGATGGCTGATCCAGATCTGATGCTAATATCATGGGAATTTGGAATTAGAAGGTCAGCAAGGGATTTTTCCACTGAAAACTAAGAGACATTAACCACACATCTCATAAAGGTTTCTGTTAGAGATGTACAGCCAGATCCCTTCAATGGCTTTAAAATTCAACCCAGAGAAGAAAAAAAAATAATTACTCTAGGCCTTTAATTGCTTCTGTTTGAGTCCATCTCCATACAAAAGGCACATGGCCGGACCCCTGCCCAGCGTAAAGCACCAGTGTCATGCACACACTCCAATATGTGGGTTAGACTCAAGAAACCCTCTTGACTCCTATTCTTGTACCTCAGTGGTTTGAGGAGTACAATACCAGAGGTGCATGGCTACACCAGAATTTTCAGATAAACTAAGTCAGCAATTTAAGTGAATTTGAGGCTCCTCATTCTGTCCATGCTCACTTCTGGTTTCGCAGTCTGTGGGCAGCTGCCGAGGTGTGGCTCCCTTAGGAGGGGAGACAATGACCCAGGCAGCAGGACAGCTCCTCAATGCTGAACCTGGCTTTGAAATGAATGGCAAAATTAACAGATATTTTCCTTTGAGACAATTTTGTGACAGGGTATCCTGTCAGGTGTGCTTCTATCAGATGCCTCATGTCAAAGTGTATCTGGTGAGCATCTTAACTTCACTCTCCTCTTTGTTATCATCTGTTTGAACACTGTAGCTCAACTATGCCAAAACAAATCATTCAAATTCTCCTTTGGATGGATCTTTTATTCCTTCTGGCAGACTGAAAGGAGACTCCTTCAAATCTGAAACATGGTTAAAACGACAAAAACAATCTGTACCACAAAAAACAGCCCTCTTGGATCTCTTCCTGTAAGCACATTTTGGCCTGATTTCTGCTGTTTGTGTTATATTTTTTCTATTTTCAATTTTATATGCAACTGATTAGCACCTTTGCTTTTAATATCATGTTTGATTCTGAAACACCACCACCACCCCTGAAAATATTTTTTTCACAGATATATCTCAGTATATTGAGAAGAGCAGTTACTGGGATAAGGCCAAATTCTCCAGCAGCAGCAGCACTGCCCATGGCTTTTCTCCCACCATGATGATGTCTGGTCATGGAAAAGCAGGTATGAAACAGCCACTGCTATGTCCTAAACCATGCCATGGGCTCAAGACAATTTCACCATGGAATATCACTGAAAAACCCTTTTCCTTCAAGCCTCTGCAATGAAGGCACCTGTGAATGCTGTTGAAGATTATTATATTCCAGAAAGGTTGCCAGGGGCTCCAGCACTTAATGGCACTTCTGACAGGGAATATGTGAGTAAGAGGAAATACACGTGCCAATCGCTGGCAGAAAGAAAATGCACAACGCTTGCATTCAGAAGAAAGCATTCATGGTTAGTCCTCTGTAAAAGAGTAATAGCAGCAAAAAAGTTTTCTGGACTTGAAGTAGATGCTGAATAATAAGACTTTCTCATTTTGAGCATTAGCAGTTGCTACAAAAACTAGTAATTCTCACTACTCAGTGGCTGCCTTGTAACTCTATGTGCAAGTTGTGCCCATGAATAGCTGGTGTGAGAGCTTAGAAATATTCATTACAAATGAGACAGCAGGCTATGCATATGACCTTGTTTTCTTAAAAAAGTAATTTCTACAAAATCAAGAGCAAACTCTCTGGCTCTTAAAGTAATTTTCAAGTTTCTGATTTTTTAATTTTTTAAAAATATGATTTGTCAGGTGGGTTTCTGCCAAGCAGAGTTCCTCAGCTGGGATCTGGCAGGAAAGCTAAATGCTTTGAGGTATGGCTCCACAGCAGCCTAAATCAGCTAAGATCAGCACCACTGTGTTGGTCCTAAAAGCAAAACAGAGAGGTAATTGCTTTGTTTTGGGAAGAGCAGGGGTACTACTGGAAGGGAGCGGGTAGGATGTGGAGCAGGAATGGAGGAGATGAGACTGCAGTGGCACTGTTATAAAATGGCTTAATAAAAGGTGATGGAGCCACAGTCTTTGCAGAGATGGTGCCTGCATGAAGTCCTGCTTCCTTGGAAGCTAAGGGCAAGATGGAAGCAGATTCACTCACACCTTGAAAACCTTCTCCCCATCCTTAATCCCCCTTCCTTTCCTTTCCTGGCTCTGTATGTAACCTCAGGGGTTCAAAATCTGCAGAAAACAAGTCATGTTTCTCCAGCTTACACTAAGGATGTGATACTCAGCTCATCTGAGGCACGTGGATCCCAGCTGGGTCAAAGCTGGCCATCTAAATCCTGCCCATCCAAGTCTCCAGTGACTGATGCTCACAGCAGGTGTTCCAGCAGAAGGTGAGGGAACATCTCCAGCTCCAGAAGCTTGGATCTGAGCCCACACTTGAATCTGAGGTTGTGCTCCTCCTTACTGAATTACAGCTTTGACTCCAGGAAGGAGTAAGATGTGAGTTGTGGTTTAAAAGGCCATCAGGCCCTGACTCAAAGTTGTTCCTACCATGACTGCCAGCAGCCCGATCCTCGCGTGTGCACACAGACTTTGGTGTGTGGCCAGAGCCCCCCCTGCATCTGAAATCATTTCCACGGCCCACTGGCTATTCCCACAGATGGGAAGGGCAAAAAATGATAGAATTAATGGAAAAGGATTCGTAAAAACCTATCAGGAAAGCACTGGGAATATGTCAAAGGCAATTGAGCCGCTGTTGTGCTTCAAGGGACCCATGTCAAGCCGGACACTTGCTGCTCTGTGCGTTGTTACGGCAAAGGTGCAGCTGCTCTGTTGCAGTCTGCATCAGCCATACCAGGGGACACTCAGCTTCTCCCACTGGAACTGGAAGCAGGAATCAACCTTGGGGTTTGGGAGATTTGTCTCTTAAACCATTTTTACCCTAAAAATCAGTGCAGGTAAATCCAGGCACGGTGGCAGCTGATGCTCGATTGTCACACAGTGACAGCAGTGCCAGGGAAAGGCTCTCTGTAGATCCTGCCACCTGTGGGACACAGCAGTGTGAGCTGCCCCCTCCAGGGGCCCAGCAGGCTGAGGGTGGGTGGTTAGGAAGTGAGTGAAGGCAAGAGCAGCCAGCTGGGTCAGGTGATTGCTCAGCTCTGTGGGCTCAGGATGGCATTTGATGCTGCAGTGCACCTGAGGGCAGCAGTTGCAATCCATGCTCCACAGGTAACATGCTGACGAGGAGACTCTTTTCCTTCCAGCACTGTTTTGCTTTCCATAGCTGCAGGCTGCCTCAGGCTGGCAGGCAAGAACTAATTAACATATTAATGTCTACCACAGATAAGAAAAAGTTGACAATCATTGTCTGAATTTGAGTTTGTCCATATTGTTTGTTCAGCACCTGCCACTTGTTCTACAGCAGCAATCTTTTACCCTGTGGAAGATTATGGCTGTCCCAGGCAGAAGGAAAACCTTCAGGTGGTGAGAGGTGGGAAGGAACTATAATAGAGAGGGTAGAACAGATACTGTTGCCATAGATGTCCTTTGTTCTTCAAACAAAGAAGGAAAATAATGTAAAATTGACTTTTCCTTACTTTTCCTTTTGTCTTTACTTGATGTCATGGCTGAGGGCAAAAATGTTTTCAATATAAAAATACATTGCAGCTTTCCAAGTGATGGCCCTGGACACAGCCTGAGAAGCAGTGGCATTGTCTGCTTCCCAGAGAAATTTTATGAGAAGCCTTGCTTGCTTTTCTGCTCTCCCTCATTCTCCCCTAGGGCTCTTTGTCTGGATGCTTCCCTGTCACAGTCCTGAAGGCAGTTACCTTCCCTTCCCTCAGTCCTGAAGGAAGACAGGGTGAAAGCCTCTCACCAGTTCACGGGAAGGTAGTGCTCTATTTCTGGAAACACGATGAAGTAAGGAAAGTCAGAGGTCCGTGCTGGCTTCTGCCAACACAGAACCTCTCCCCTGAGCATTCCCACCTAGATGGAAACTTGTGGTGATATTCAGGACTTTATATTCCCAGACACTGGCAGCAGTTTCACACAGTAGCTAAAGCAGGAAAGCCCTTAGCAATGGCACTGTCCTTTGGGCTCTAGGAGCAGTCCTCATTGGAATGGAGGCCCAGGAGGTCCTCAGCCAAGCTGACCAGACCGTTTTCTTCCAGGGCTGCAATCAGCCGCGCTATTGTGGCCTTCTTGCCCTCGGACTGGATGAACCTGCGGAGCATCTGATAGGCTTGTTCATAGAGACCCTCTCGGTCATACTCCAGGGCCAGGTTGTCAATGGCAGGGTCACGCAGGGCCCGGCAGGATTTCTGCAGAGAGCGACCCACTTGCTTCCACTTCTTGGATACGGACTTGGCAAACTTCTGGTGGTCGTCTGGTGTGATTGTCCTGTTGTCTGAAAGGGGCAGAGGCCAGGTAAGACAGAGAACTTCCATGGCTGATGTGATGCAGCTTGGGCCAGTTCAAGGTTTGGTCAATAGTCTGTGGAGCAAGGAGTCTGAGCTCCCTGCCTTGCCCTTGTTCCCTTACAGAAATCCTCCCACAACAACAAAGCATCTGGGCTTGCCCCTACCCTGCAAGCCTGTTTACTTTTTTTCTCCCTCAGAACTGTCCTGTGGTTTACCAGAGCTTTTTTTTTTCTGATGGACACCCTCTTCATTTGTTTTAGCCTTTCAAAGGCAACTTGGTAAGGCCTTTCTGACAAAGTCCCCTGTTCCCTACCTGAGCATCCTCAAAATACTGAAATGCTGACAGGAGCTCTCTCCTCAGCTGTTTAGCACTGGAGACTATACACAGCTTAAGCAAGCTCAGAGATGATCTAGCTTATCTCAAGCTGATATTGCTATGTGAGACTGTCTGAAAGCTCTCTGTAGGGACAGACCCCAAAGCCAGCTGGTGAACTGAGAGAGCCTGGACAAACCAGTCCTGTCTGAAAGCAGGGCTGAGGGTGCCCACAGTAACTTCCCCAGTCTGATCTAACCTACACTATTAACTCACCTCAACCAAGTGACATGGAAGAAGAGAAAAATACTCTATATTCTTCCTTTTAGTATTAATTTTAAAATGTGAGGAACCTGGAAGGAACACAGACTCTGAAACATCTGGTTCTGTGCCACTGCAGAAAAGAAAACAGATTCAGGCCTGATCTGAAGCACCATGGCAATATTTTAGGACTACTGCAATTCCTTCCTTATGGGATGCTGGGAAATCTTTGGCTTATCTGAAGAAGACCCCACTATGTAGTCATAATTCTCCCTCATGGGCTGTGAGGCAAACCAAGGGCTCTGTTGATCAGTTCTAGTTACTCACCAAACTGTTGTCCCTGAAAGATGAAGGTGACTTGTGGGGGAAGGGAGCTGCCTTGAGGAGGATAAGGCAGAGATGGCTTTGCAAATGAGCAGTCTTTTCCAGCCATGTTGTTGTTGGTGCTCTGGTGAAGCACCAGGCTCTTGAGGCATTCCTCCAGCTCCATGATCTCCTCATCTGGCAGGCGGTCAGGCTGTAACGCAAACAGCATCAGTGACTCCTGCCAGGGCCACCACCTTGCAAAGATGTAGATGCTGGTGTCAAGAGAGGAGCAATGAGATATAGCATGAGCTGTCAAACAGCCAAATGAGATGGTCTATTGGAGCTCTGGCTGTAAATGTATGGATTTGAATCTGTAATGTGATGTGAAATAGTCTCTCCCTCCTGGGTTTCTCACCTGCAGCAGGGAGTGCTTACAAGTTGCACAAAACTGCTACCAGCCCACGTTCATTTCCAGCAGCCCTTAGCAAGAATTAGGGAGCACTGCAGGCAGCAAGGCTTGTCCCAACTCCACAGGAGGATCAGACCCACAGAACAGGATGACCTGATCCAACAGCTCAGTCACCCAAGCAGGCAGCTCCTGTTACCCACCTTCTCTCTCTCTCTGCCCCTCTGCTCCCTAAGGTTTGTTGCTCCTGGCTCCTCGCCAAGCCAGTTTTTTTTCACTAGCCAAGAGAAAATTAGCCTGACCTCCTAAAAGCAGGTAATGAGAAAATGAGTAAAGAAGGCAAAGCACATGGGAAGAGTCGAACCTGGCAGTGCTGTGCCTCAGTCAGAGCTAAATACTCCTTTAGCTCACTTACAGCAGGTACCCAGCACTACTCTCAGTTGCTGATGGCTGTGCCCCGGTGCCATCTTTCTGCCTGTTGCACTGTTAGGCAGAGGCACTTTTGGGGAACTGAGAATAAGCCCCTTTCTTTTGTCCAGTCAGCTAGTTCAGCACAGGGAGGGAGCAGCAAGCCACAGTTCAGACTATGGGATATCACATATTGTTTGGTTTGGGGATGAAAGGTTTGAGTTTCATTCTCTGTGCTTACAGAAAAGCAACCTGTCAAAATAAGCTCTTGTGCCTGATACTTCTGAGTAGATAGTAAGTGCCTGTTTCTCAGGACCATTTAGAGGAACCAGAGCTAAAGTTCCAGATGGAAAAAAAAAGAGGAGGGGAACAAGTCAGTGAGTTTAATCATGTCAAGTGCCTTGTAGTGAGAAGACAAGATCTCACTGTTCTTGCAAGCAGGATTAGAGTGCCAGTGCCAAAATGTGCAATGAGCCAGATGTTAGATGAGAGAGACTTTGCCTTCAGAAGGGTAGCTTACTCCTGCTGGCAGCAGATGCTGTGTGTCCCCACTCTGACACAAGTTGTTGGTGTGATGTGCAGTGTCTGCACTCACTTCCATTGCTCATTTCCAGCTGCAGTCACCTTTGCCACTCTGGGACAAGGTGGTGTGTGAGTCGGGGGAGGGAGGTGCAGAGCAGTGATGGTTCCACCCAGGACTGCTGTCCTCTCTGCCTGCCCCACAGCTGTATTGAGGCAACATTGAGTTGTGCCCTCAGCTGCGCCGTCTAGAACTCCTTGTCTTAGTGGGGATAACAGCCATGCTAGCTNTTGTCCCTGAAAGATGAAGGTGACTTGTGGGGGAAGGGAGCTGCCTTGAGGAGGATAAGGCAGAGATGGCTTTGCAAATGAGCAGTCTTTTCCAGCCATGTTGTTGTTGGTGCTCTGGTGAAGCACCAGGCTCTTGAGGCATTCCTCCAGCTCCATGATCTCCTCATCTGGCAGGCGGTCAGGCTGTAACGCAAACAGCATCAGTGACTCCTGCCAGGGCCACCACCTTGCAAAGATGTAGATGCTGGTGTCAAGAGAGGAGCAATGAGATATAGCATGAGCTGTCAAACAGCCAAATGAGATGGTCTATTGGAGCTCTGGCTGTAAATGTATGGATTTGAATCTGTAATGTGATGTGAAATAGTCTCTCCCTCCTGGGTTTCTCACCTGCAGCAGGGAGTGCTTACAAGTTGCACAAAACTGCTACCAGCCCACGTTCATTTCCAGCAGCCCTTAGCAAGAATTAGGGAGCACTGCAGGCAGCAAGGCTTGTCCCAACTCCACAGGAGGATCAGACCCACAGAACAGGATGACCTGATCCAACAGCTCAGTCACCCAAGCAGGCAGCTCTTGTTACCCACCCTCTCTCTCTCTCTGCCCCTCTGCTCCCTAAGGTTTGTTGCTCCTGGCTCCTCGCCAAGCCAGTTTTTTTTCACTAGCCAAGAGAAAATTAGCCTGACCTCCTAAAAGCAGGTAATGAGAAAATGAGTAAAGAAGGCAAAGCACATGGGAAGAGTCGAACCTGGCAGTGCTGTGCCTCAGTCAGAGCTAAATACTCCTTTAGCTCACTTACAGCAGGTACCCAGCACTGCTCTCAGTTGCTGATGGCTGTGCCCCGGTGCCATCTTTCTGCCTGTTGCACTGTTAGGCAGAGGCACTTTTGGGGAACTGAGAATAAGCCCCTTTCTTTTGTCCAGTCAGCTAGTTCAGCACAGGGAGGGAGCAGCAAGCCACAGTTCAGACTATGGGATATCACATATTGTTTGGTTTGGGGATGAAAGGTTTGAGTTTCATTCTCTGTGCTTACAGAAAAGCAACCTGTCAAAATAAGCTCTTGTGCCTGATACTTCTGAGTAGATAGTAAGTGCCTGTTTCTCAGGACCATTTAGAGGAACCAGAGCTAAAGTTCCAGATGGAAAAAAAAAGAGGAGGGGAACAAGTCAGTGAGTTTAATCATGTCAAGTGCCTTGTAGTGAGAAGACAAGATCTCACTGTTCTTGCAAGCAGGATTAGAGTGCCAGTGCCAAAATGTGCAATGAGCCAGATGTTAGATGAGAGAGACTTTGCCTTCAGAAGGGTAGCTTACTCCTGCTGGCAGCAGATGCTGTGTGTCCCCACTCTGACACAAGTTGTTGGTGTGATGTGCAGTGTCTGCACTCACTTCCATTGCTCATTTCCAGCTGCAGTCACCTTTGCCACTCTGGGACAAGATGGTGTGTGAGTCGGGGGAGGGAGGTGCAGAGCAGTGATGGTTCCACCCAGGACTGCTGTCCTCTCTGCCTGCCCCACAGCTGTATTGAGGCAACATTGAGTTGTGCCCTCAGCTGCGCCGTCTAGAACTCCTTGTCTTAGTGGGGATAACAGCCATGCTAGCTGTTACACACAGAAGCCACAGTGAGTTAGTAGGATCTTTGTAGGCTGCTTTAGGCAACTCTATTGCCCTTCCAGAAAAGTGCACAGCTCTTTCCTGAGGAAGGGCAGAGCTACTTCACATTAGTTAAGAGCTGGAGAAGTTTGTTAACCCGACATGCTGCATCAGAACAAGATTTGCACCCAGCCACCTTTGCAAGCCCTGTGCCAACCCCCCATCATTGCTGCCCAGCCTCCCTCCCTCTCCCACTCACCTTTTCTCTGTAGATACACTCCAGGCAATGATCCTCATCCTCCAGCATCTTGTCAAGGTGCTCAACGCCAGCCTTCAGCTCCACTTTGAGAGGCACCGTGGTTGTGGCCAAGGAGAGCTGGAGGTGACTCTGGAGGGACTTCTGGAGCGCTCCTTCCCGGTAACTCCGCAGGAAGCGGCGGCAGTTCTCCCGCTTGCAGAACCTGAGCTGCACTATCAGGTGTGGGTGGCTGCAGTGCACTTTGAGCATGTCCACACCATTCATGCTGCCCGTGGAGTCTGGCAGGGAGAAGAGAGCACAGTCACAATCCAGGCATGAGCCAGCCCACCCAGACCCACACCCATCCACAAGAAGCCTGCAATGGAGTAGCTTTTGAATTCTCTTTGTGATAAAGTCCTCTGGGATGGAAAACCTGTACGTAAAACCAAGACGGAAGGATTAAGTTTATGCTGCCTTGCCACCACTGATCTCCATGAAGTATGGTGTCCAACCAAAGATGTATGGAACTACATCCCAGGTAATTATATCAACACTGCTTATTAGGGCAAGTTTTAAATTTGAGGTTCCATTTCCAGGGCAGAGATGGTTGTGACAAACTGGTAGCACAGCGAAGTTTTATAGATGAAAGCTCAGTTCAGCTCAGTGCTCAGTTAGCCTTCAGTCCTTATGACTGGAGTTTTATGCAGTAATGAAGGTCCTGGAAAGAGACCCAGTGTTTCCTCTCTTCTCCGTGCCTAGAGGTAACTTTTGTCTCTCAGATCACATCTCACACGTCATTACATTACGTTATGTAATTACATTACATTACATTACATTACGTTAATACATCTCACACGTCATTTGTCACGGCAAATAACAGATCCAGACACAGGGATTAAGCTGCTTGAGACTGGGCCTTGCCTTGTTATTTTGCACAGAGAATTAATTCATGGTAAAACCTAAGCAAGGAGAAGCCAGGGATGTACCCTCTAACATTAGTGTACGAGGAGCACGAGCAATGTGGAAACAGAAATTGCCAGGACTTCATTCTTCCTTCTCCCAGCAAAATTTAATTTTTATTGGCTGTGCTCATTATCTTTGTCTCCACAGGATTTTATATGCTGATGATGACAGTACAAAATAATGCGTTTTCCTCCTTTTTTTCGCAGCAGAGGCCCATGGGAGGCTGCTGTGCTGCTTCCAGACCTGACTGAACCTCGTGGGCTGTTCATTGCACTGGGCTGTGTGGAGGCACCAGCTCACACTGGCACTACATCAGGTATTTCTAAACCACATCATGGCACGGAGGACAATCCCAAGGCAAGGCAGACTTGTGTGCTCCACATTAAGCAGGACAAGTGACCTGGCATTTGAAAGTACAGGATCTAACAGAGGCTTTACATGTTTACTAAGTCCTGTTTGCATCTGGTCTAGTTTGGACCAGATGTGTAACTGACACATGGGTTTAGGCACCTAGAAAAGGCATTTTAATTCACTGTGGATGACCGGGAATGTCTTTTTATCACTTCCTTCATGCTTTGCTTTTTATGAGTGCTTATTAAACAAAATTTCCATAATAGGGCAAGAGGGCTGGGGAGGGAAAGCTGCAGAGACATGGAAACCTTTATGAATAGTGTACAAGACAGCTGTAAAGCTGCCTCAAAAGACAGGACTTTGCAGGCATTTCTGCATGAAGCCTCAGACAGCTTCAGATTTCATGTCCTTTTCAGGTCTGAATACGCATGGTAGGATCTGAGTTTTGTGAGCTTTCCTTTAAATGTGTGAGCAGATTCATATTTCAGTGCTACAAAGCAGCCATAAATCACGCCCAACTGGACAATTGTGTTAGGCTGCTTGCTTCCTGTTTCCCGTATCTGGATCGAGCTGCAAGACGAGCAGGCCTGTATTGGATAAACTGACTTGGCATGATTTCCAGAATAGTTACACAAGCCCAATAAAACAAAACAGTCTCAGCTGCATAACAGGTAAGAAACACCATGAGAGTCTTTCTAGGTAAGTGTGATAAGCTCTTCAAATCATTATTATCCTGCAGTATGCTTGGTGCAAGACTGGATAGAGAAACACAGCTTTATGGCTATTTGCACCTCAAGTCCATTTTGACGTAAATAGAGTTACATACACCTCAAGCTAATGTGTGTCTGTTTATGCCAGAAATGAATTTATACTGGCTATCACCTGATTTTAAAACCAGCTTCTCAAAGCAGAAATCATGTTTCTGTGGTGGTGTAAAGACAGCAATTAAACCTTCTTTCATAGCAATTGCAATCTTTTCCCATCTTATATAAATGGATTTAAACAAACATTCATAAAGTTGGATGATTCATAGGATAGTTGAAGTTGGAAGGAAGCCCAGGCAGTGTCTAGCCCCACCTCCCATGCAGAGCAGGGTCAGCTCGGAGTTCAGAACCAGTTCCTCAGGACTATCCAGTCCTATTCTGAAAGCCCTCGAGGATGGAGAATACACAGTCACTTTGGGCAACTGCCTGTCTTCATGGCGAAAATATTTGTCCTTCTATCTGGTGTCTACCCCTCAATTCAGTTTGTGCCCGTTGCCTCTCATCCCCCATGCACCACTAGGAACAGTGTGGCTCCACCTCCCCCTCCCCACAGGTATCAGCAGGCTGTTGGTAGGTCCCCTGAAACCTTTTCTTCCCTAGGCTCAACAGGTCCAACTCCCTCAACCTCTCCTCACAGGAAAAGTGCTCCAGCCCCCAACTATCATGGTAAACTTCTGCTGAGCTTGCTCCACTTTACTGCCTTTCCTAGGAGTGAGCACAAACTTTCCCTACCCAGGAATGTGAGATTAATGGAAGGCGTGGCTCTGCACACCAAGATACCAGAGAGGATGAGTACCTGCTAATGCCAGCTTCAGGGCCTTGAACACACAAGGCTTCTTCTGGGAGCTCTCGTAGAGCGATGGCAGAGCAAAGGTCTCGCACGTCGACTGGAGGAAGAGATAAGCGCTACCAATCCAAGGAGTGGGGCTGCCTGCCATCTTCAGCACCCTACAAAATCACACAGGCAACCTCAGAGACCATAGGGGAAACGGCCTGATGCCAGGGGAGTGCGACAGCACAAGCATGACAGACTTACGGGGATTTGCCCTTATTTCTTAGAGGAGTGCTGATGTTGCTAAAGAAAGTGTAAAGTGGTTTACGGTTACTCTGTAAAGCACAGCACAGCAGGACACGGTATCCCAAAGACAGCACCTCACAAAGCTTTGCTTTCATTTTCCACTGGAGTCCATTCATTTTATAGTCCAAAGATACTCTGAAGCAGAGTTTCGGTCCTTGTGCCTCTGACTGACCAGCCAAGCTGGCAAAAAGCGAAATGACTGAGGTGCTCCAGGGAGCACCCAGCAGTCCTGGCTCTGGCACGTTTCCATGGACTGAAACCCTACTGCAGCCAGAGATATTCTCCTAAAGGTCCTCATGCCCTGGTTCTCCCCAGGGCTCAGAGCTATTGTAACAGGACACTCTACATAGGCAGGACAAGGGTAATGGTTTTAAACGAAAAGAGGGTAGATTTGGATTAGATATAAGGAAGACACTTTTTACAGTGAGGGTGGCGAGGCACTGGCACAGAGAGGTGGTGGATGCCCCTGAAAATACGCAAGGCCGGGTTGGACAGGGCCTGATCTAGTTGAAGATGTCCCTGGTCACCACAGAGAAGTTGGACTAGACGGCCTTGGAAAGGTCCCTTCCAACCCAAACCATTCTATGACTCAGAGGTACCTCCCTGCTTTTTTTTACGCCCTTTATTCTTGTGCCTCTGCAGTGTTAACCCAGCGGGTGAATTTTCCCGTCCAGTGAGCGCAGCCCCATCCCAGTCCCCGCTCCGCGGTCAAACCGCTGCGAGGTGCTTTAAAAAACCAGCCCCGGACGGCAAGTCACATTTGTGATCATGGTTATTGCCTTTTTCGCCGACTTCTGGCAGGCGGCCGGCCGCTGCTGCTCAATTCCCGTCACAGCTTCGCTGGGAGGGGGCTGTCTCTAAGGGAAAAGCGCTGGAGCAGCCGCCAGCCGCGGTCCCGCCGCGCTGTGCCGCCCGCGGGGCCGGCGGCTGCTCCCGCTGCCCGGGTGTCCGCTCGGTGCCCAGGTGTCCCCCCAGCCCGGCACCGCGGNCCGGGCGGCTTTACCTCCTCACCGCCGGCCTCGGCCCCGACACTTCCGCCCCGGCGCGGCGCCGCCCGCCGCTCCCCGCGCCAGGCCCGCAGGCGGCTCCGCTCGGCACCGCGCTGCGGGCGGGGAAACGGGAAGGCGAAAGTGATCTCAACAGCCCCGTGGAATGGCCAGCGGCACCGCAGTTCCCTTTCATCCCTTCTGTTTTTCCAGGCCTGCCCGAGCCGGTGCCTGCCTCGAGGCCCGCGCAGGGCAGGGGCTGCGGCGGGGGGGCCCCGGCCGGGGCTTGTCGGGCCCTGGCCCNGCTTGTCGAGCCTTGACTCTCCAGCTGTCCCCGCCACGAGGCCGGCGGTGGCTCCGCCAGCCGCCCACCCGGCTCGGCCGCTTGGTCTCTCGTGTAGGGGAAGCTGTGTCAGCTGTCAGAAATACTCTGTTTAGGAGGCTCCAGAGCTGGCCGAGGGCTGGGACCGGGTGTGTATCCCCAGAACATTAGGGGTGGAGGTGAGTGGGGCGGCTTGAAGCCCCTGCCTGGCTTGCAGCTGACACACGCAAGGCTGGTGGGTCCCGGCTGGGACTTATCAGCTTTCCCCCGTGGTGCTGCTAATGAGAGCTTGGACAGGCAGAGAGAATGGAGCAGCGTTTCCCGAGTCCATGAGAGGTTCTGTGCCAGTCAAAGCATGATTTGGGTCTTCATTGCTCAACCTCAGGTAGCAGCCTCCTGCCCAGGCTGCATCTGCCTTGCATAAGTGCCCTGAGAGCTGAAGGATAACAGCAGCTCCCTTATTCGTCCCCAGCTGCTGAAACGCTGATGTGGGCCTGGAGCCAGGTTTTGTGCCCACGAGCAAGCTGCCGTCACTCTGGCTTGGCAGTGGTTTGTGCAAACTGGGGGACTGAACTACAAAAAAAGGCAGGAAGGATTTTAAACCACTGAAAATACATGCATATCTGATGTTATTTTACAACAATAGTATTTTGACAACATAAACTTAATTTGTTTGCTAAAGGGAAAACGTGATTCAAATCGATCTGTAAAGGGGTTAATCTGGGCTGTGTCTCCTGGGTGCTCTGGTTCACAGGGTCAGATCCAGGGGGGCAGGCAGTGCCCACAGACCCCTTCAGGGTCAGCAGGCCTGATGGTGCCAGTGCTTCTGGAAACAAAGCATTTACTTGCTAACAGTTTAGGCAAGTGAGTTCCTACATTTAAGGTCTGATGCGGTTAAATGAGCCTGGACATCGCCACATTTCACTATAAAAACCAAACCTGAAGCAGTGCTGCCTCCCAGAACCAGGTGGGAACCACAGAGTGAGTTGCTGTGGGGAGCATCACCCACCCATGTCCTGTAAATGTTTCCTCCTTGAAGCCAATCTGCCTGCTGTGTATTGTGGAGTTAAAAAAAGAATGGTAGCTGAGCCCCAAGTTTCTCCTCTGCTAACCCTTACTGAGTGTGTGTGCCTTCTGGGAGCATCCCATGGGGTGAAATCAAAGCGCTTTTTGAGCTCTTGGACTTTCATCTTCTTGTTTCCCACTTGGGAAATAAAGATGGCAGTGAGGGCAGAGGCTGTGGCTCAGTGAGGCTCATCTGGCACAAATTGGGGTGTCAGGGTTCAGTGGCATGTCTGCCTGGGGCTGGGATAGGACAGGCTGCCCTGAGCTGGCAGCAGTTGGCAGGCTAAAAGCACACTCCTACTGTCTAAGAGATTCAGGATCCTTCTTAATGGCTCCAAAGGCTGTAAGGAAATCATAAAACAAAAGGAGCTGAACACATGAGGTCTCATTTTGCCTTAACATTTTGGCAGATGTGTGTTAGAGACAGTATTAAAAGCAGCTAAAGGTAGAAAAGCAGTGTCCGAGCTGTCAAGGTGATTGTCAAGAGAAAATGGCAGAAGAAGCTGAGTTCCCAGGAAGGAAGCAGGATGGTGTCACTTGGCTGCTCTAGCCGGCTGGGTGGGAAGGGGGTTGTCACTGATACGATGGCAGATAAGATAGTACAGCTGCTGTGCTACTGCCACCTCACACTCAAAAGTAACGAGTCACGCTTCAAAGCAGCACATTCTAGAAAAATGTGCAGTCGTGTTCCCCTCTGCGTTCCGCTTTTTGCGTTGCTACTCCATGCTTGCTTCATGGCTTTCAACTCTGGCCCTACTTCGAGGCTCGCTCGATGCACAGGTTTCCATTTAAATGAAACCTGCGCTGCTGAGGTAACGCTGTGACTCTGGGACCTGGGGCTGCTGTAGCGAGAGGGCTTGCCATGAAATCCACAGTGAGACTGTGGGACTTAGCCCACACTCCCGTGCTGGCCTGGCAAGGGGAATGTTTGCTTTTAAAAATCTCTTGCTTGGTTATGAGAGGGCTGAAAAAACATGTCATGGTGGTAGTTCTGTTTGTGCAGAAATCTAGAAGAGAGGTGCAACATGTTTTGGAAGAAGGTGAATGGAAAAGTTAGGTAATAGTCTGATGCTCTAAGCCTTCTTCCCAGGCACTTACTTTTCTGCATTATTTCCTGCAACCACAGGAAAGGTTGATCAAAATACACGTTTCCCTTATTATGTCAGACATTATAAGTGCAGTTTCTGCAAACTGCAGTCACAGTCATAAAAGGTTTTTTCCCGAACTGCAACACCTCGTCACAGGCAAGGACCACTGTCATTAAGCTGCTGGTTTCTACTCTAGGCCTTCTGTTGCACTATCAGTAAGAAATGGATATCTGAGGCTGTTTTCTGTGCAGAGCTTCTGCTTGCAAAGAGGTTTTTTCCCCCACAGTTTGAGAAATCTGTCTCAGCTTTTTGAATACCAGTGCAGCACTACCAGAAAACTCCCTTGCATTTTTATTACTCAGACTAGCAAAACCTCACTGTAGGAAAAAAGACCTTTTTTTCCCCCAAAAGCTTTGATCTGACATTTTTAACTCTTGAAAAGTATCACTCAGCTTCTTGGGATTGACTGGAGAGAACTGTGAAACAATTGGCCAAGAGACTTTCCTAATTTTTTGTGTTCAAATTCAAAATATGGTGAAATTTCAAGTTTGATTTTTTTTTTAACCTCCTCTGTAATTCAGTTTGATTTGTTAATTAAATCCTAATATGTGTCTGTGTCCCTTTTTCTTGTTGTTGCTGTTTTGGTTTTCCTCAACGGGGACTCTTGAGAATTAATTGCAGTTTTGGAAGTTTTCCCATGTTTTCCCTGACTGAATTGGCAAAATGTCTGGTCCAGTGCCAGAACTGTGGCTTTACATCCCAGAAGAAATCCTTGTCCTAATATTCTATTATCTTTCTCTTTGAGATAGACACAGAGTCTTCCAGGTGTGCAGACAAGGGGCTGCAGCAGTTTCCTCCAGCTCTGTTTGGCACTTCACAGGGGTCAGGTAAAAGGAATGGGGTCCTCTGTCCAAGCATCTTTGCAGGAATAACCAGATTGTTGTTCCCAGTGCATGTCAAACGTTTACTCCTCTCTGCTGTGGCACTATTGACCTTGTGACTTCTGTGTGTGAAGATGTTATCTTGCATGAGTAGCACCTGCTTATGTAAAATTTGTGTTACTTGCTGGGTGCAAGTAAAAAAAAAAAAGCAGCTTTTTTTAGTCGCTGATGGTGATTTGGGTTTTAGAGGAAATACCACATTCTTAGGTACATAGTTCTAAGTTGCCCTTTGAAAATGGCAAGAAAAAATTAATGCATTGTTAGCCTTATCATGACACTTATCTTGTCTCTTCTCACCTCCTTACTCTTTCAGTGTTTGGCCTTCAAGGACTCTGTAGGCATCAAGTGAAAACTCTGTTTCATTTTTTAGCAGGAATGTTGAGCTTAGCCTTTACAAGTTTTTGCTAAGGACCTCAGGAAAATTTAATGTTGATTTTATATTTTATTATGTTACTTAAAGAGCAGTTTCTGAGTTGAAATGACCTTGGCATTAAGCCACACTGCAAGCACGTATTTAGAGCTATCTAAAGCATCTATATTAATGATAAAACCATATTGTCTAATAGATTCTATGTGTAGCTGGTTTTAGCATCCTCTTTTCTCATGCAAGAGCTAAAAAATTTCTGTTGACAAATAACATAGGATCTGTAGCTAAACCTGCTTATAATTTTGACTTTTCAAAGTCATGCTGGAGATCTGCAGCCCTGAATCTGGCCAGCTCTTGTTCGTCTGTGCCAGCCAAAGTTTAGGACAAGAAAACTCCAAAATAACAATTCAGGTGCCTTCACAAGCCTGGGATTGCTGTGCCTGGGTGTCCCACAGGCTCTGGGCAGGTGGGTTTGCTCTGGTGACTTGCTCACCTCCCAGCATAAGGTGGGCAGCACGTGTTCCCTTTGCATGACGCTGCGTATTTATTCACAGCTCTGCGAGATCGGCTGCAGTGCATTTTCATTCTGTGTATTGTTCTCTGGGGCTGGTGATGCCATCCCATTGTGCTGAGTTTTTAAGAGTGCGAGCAGCACTGCTGATGTGACTCCCTGGACGCCTACTTTCCACTGGCCTGGGATAAAATTGGGTGGTTCATTCTCTGTGGGGCGCAGGCGCGTGCAGGGAAGCAGGAGCGCCCGGAGCAATGGGGTTAGTGTAGCTGGGACACTGCAAAGCTATGCAGGATTCACCCAGCTCTCTGGTGATGGATGGATACTCCAGCAATGTCCCAGCCTTCCTAACAAAACTCTGGACACTGGTGGAAGACCCTGAAACGAACCATCTCATCTGCTGGAGTTCTGTAAGTACAACAGACGCTGGCTGTCACTAGTGCCTGCAACAGCAGGGAAAGCCCAGGTATGAGGCTCAAGTACTGTGTGGCACAGGAGCTGCCCTTTGCTTGGCAGGTGCTGCCCAGTTACTGGCAGAGGGTGAAAACCAGGAGTCAAGCACAGGCACTTTTGGATATACTTGGTATTATTTTTCTGAAATATTGTGGCTTTTCTGTTTCAGAGGGGCAACTGTTTGTGGGTGTTTTAATTATAATATTTACACATTTCACTTGAAACATCCTAAAGAGTGTCTAATATTCTAATTCTAAGAATTCCAGGTGCTTTTACAGAGATGTTTTTCGCCTTGCTTGAATTTGCAGTTCCCTAAAATTTTCTAGGAAATGTGCAAAGCCCTTAAGAAGTTTCACTGCTGTTTGCATTATCTCACATGTGTTTCTTAGCAGCCTCTCACAAATGTCTAGGGAGAAAGTAGCAGATAAACAGCACTCAAAACTCAGACTCAAACCTATAGTTTAAACAGATCTCAGACTGGCATCCTAAATTGTTTTGGAAGAGCTTTACTTGATTTTTCAGTGTGTCTGTGTGATGGTCATGGTGATGTGGGTATATATTGTCTGTACAGCTTCATAGGGATAGATTGCTTTGCTTTGGCTTATTTGTCACAGAGGCATTAGTATACTAAGTGCAATCACAGAAATAAAATTATTTGTCCCCTTCAAACAGCACTCTGATATCACATTGTGCTTTTGACCTAAGACTTGCTGCAAATAACATGATCTGTTTTCAGCAGGGAGTTATTAGATAAGCTATGTGCATAAATTTGTTCTCCAAAATCAAGAATCTGTAACACAAGCAGATTTAAAGAGGGGTGGTAAAAATGTCTAAAGCAGCCTTTCTTTTATTTGAGTGCAGTAAAGTTTTCATTCAAAACTTGACATAGGATTTGAGCTGCATTGATATCTGTGGCCATGGTTGTTTGATGCTGGTATTACATGGCCACACCTCTGAGAACCCCCAAGTTTTGGTATCATGTGTTTTAAATAAGGTTTTTCAAGCTAGGAATGATTTTCTAACCTGTGTAAATAGTCCCCTCTCAGTTACACTTAGAACATTGTTATTTTTGACTGACCACCACCATGCTCTGCTTTCCTGCAAACTACCACAGGCTGCATCTACATCCTTGGATGTTTTGGTAAGGCTTTTAGGTGTCTAATTTTCCTGTTGTTGCAGGTTTCCATGTTTCTCGTATTCTTCAGCTTCTATACATCGGTGATGTTGGAGCTGAGAGATTGTGTGCATACCTAAGATCTCTGGGTATAATCAGTACTTCTACAAAATAGGACCCATAAGGACCTGTGAACTGTTTCTTAGCATGAAGAAGAGATGGAGAGGAAATGCAGTAATGGTTTATATATACAGTAAAGTCTGTTGTTAAGTGGAAAGGAAAAGTCTGCTCTCTGTGTCCATGGTAGATTGGACAAGAAGTAATTCAATTAATTTTTTAAATGGAAGATGCAGTTAGGGAGAACTGGCAGATTCCTGGACTAGTACTTGTCTTGTCAGAGCACAACATGTCTGTCCTGGTGGTTCTGTCAAAAGAATTAAGATAAACATCTGCCATGATTGCTGCAGAGTCATTTTGCTTTGGGCAGAGACGACTTCCAAAGTTTCTCCCAGCTTGTGCTCCCTTGGTGTGAGACAACTAAGGCACAGCTGCAGTGTGGGAACAAACTGACACATGCACACTTCATCAGTGAACACACAGTAGCCCCAAAGTCTCTTGTGTCTGTAGGAACCTTTCTGAGTGTGCCAGCTTCTGAGAACATTGTGGCCCTGAATTCAAAGGAATGGCCTCTTATGAGAGGCCATAAGGAGTTGTTGAGGTACACAAAACTCTTCTGCTTTTCGTTTTCCATCAGTGGGTCCAGCCTGGGACACATAGCTGTATCCCAGAATAAAGGGCAAGAAGCACAAGGGAAGCAGAGTAAACCAGCTCTGTTCACATGACAGTGTCTGCAGTGCTGGGGAACCCTGGTCCCTGCTGTCCTGTCTGCAGACTCTGTCTGTGAGGATAATTCCAGCAGGTTGTCATTGAATCTCTTAAGTGCTTGATAAGCCTTTGTTTCTGCTGCATGGGGTAAGGAATGATAGGAAAGACCCCAAATGTGGTCAAAGACCTCCACTGAGGCAGAGTCATGTTCAGTGTTTGCAGTGGTGAGCAAGGAGGAAGAAGTGCAGCTGACCCAAAGTTGTGTGTTTGTGGCTGTTAATTGTTAGAGCTGTCAAATGAGCCTGAGCACAGAGGCAACCGGCACCATTTGGTGATGGAAGTGCAGTGGCAGCCAGTAGGGCAGCAGGGTTTGCCAGCTGGCTGTTTTCTGGTGGCCATGGGCAGGCTGCAGGCACACACCAGCCCCTCTTTTTTAGTCCCTGAGCTGTCTCATGGCCCTGATTGCACTCCCTGTTTTAGAGACTTCCAGACTTCCCTGAGTACACCCTTGCAGCTGCAGGCCCCCTGATGGGTGTGTGGTGGGACTCACACACCACTGGTACCCTCCTACTGCGCACAGAGCCTGAGGGCTCTTACGAAACACTGTCCTCCTGTGACACAAACCAGCCCCTGTGAAATACCCACCCAGGCTGACACACCTCTGACTGCTGGTAACAGCACTGAACACAGCAGCAGGAAGACTGTGGTGTGCTGGTCTCAGACCCTGCCCTGCCAACATGGTGCAGGCTCTGGTGTCTTTAGCTCCTGTCCCTCAAAACTCGGCTGCAGCCCAGGCAAGTCCCTAATATCTGCTGATGTGCTTGCACCGATGTAGCTGTCAGCAGGTAGAAGGCCAGGCAGGGGAAGCACATGGCCTGCAGTGCATCTTCTCTGCCAGCAATCCCAGGCAGTTTGCCTTGTTTGCAGTCATGGATCTTTGCAATGCAAGCCCAGAAATGGAGGATTTATCTGATTAACATGTGTGTTGCTAGCTTGGACTGCAAAGCGTGACTGTCAACTTTTTGTGGGTTGCCCTTGTGGCTGTTAACTATTAAAAATAATCAAGAAAAGGTGTGTAGAGCTTCTGGGCCAGTGTGATGTTGCCAGAGATGATTTGCTTATTGCCCTGCTGTGTTTCTTGTGCCATATTTCCAAGCAGTGCTCCCTCCAGGACTGCTGTGCTCCGGAACAGATGGATTTGGGTTAGACCTGAACAAGTAGATTATAATGGCAGGGGTTATAATGGGAATTCCCACTTTCAGGGCCTTCTTAAGACTCGAGTCTTTCTGTGAGGTCCATGCAAGAGGGGATGATCACAGACCAGCTATTTGTACACAAAAGTCAGTGGTTTCTTTCTCATATCCAAGACTCTCAACTAAGCAGTGACAAAAAGTAGGAAAACATCAAACCTGCAGCCACAGAGGACTGACTGTACCAGAACTGAAAGGAGCACCTCTGTCATTGAGAGCTGTTGTCACTCTCCGTAAGCTTCAAGGTGACAATTCAGAGAACAAGATTTCCCCTGCTGTAGGGCTCCTCCTGGGCTCCTTTTGTGGTCAGGGATGCTCCCCTGACTTTGCCTTCGTCCTTATCTCTTTTGCAGAATGGCACCAGCTTCCATGTGTTCGACCAAGGCCGCTTTGCCAAAGAGGTGCTGCCCAAGTATTTCAAGCACAACAACATGGCCAGCTTTGTCCGGCAGCTGAACATGTGTAAGTGCAGCTCCCAGGGCCCAGGACGTGTGGGCCCTGCAGTCACGGCGGTGACAGGAGGTGCCAGTGGCACAGGAGGCGTGGGAGAGGATTGTGCATAGAGAAGTTTGAGGTCTCATGTACATGACTTGTTGTGACATTATTGATTTTGCCAAAGAGGATCTGCCTCTCAGGTCCCAGGGTAGTGACCTCCTTGTGTTTACCTTAAATTCCAGCATGAAATTTCTGTTAGATTACATTTTAAGATGTGAGCTAAGAACTTTTGCCTACCACGTGTTCTGCTTCTCTTGCATCGATTTGATGACCTATTATTATTAATTTTCCATTTTATTCTGTATGGAGCTTTATCCAGCAGCCTGATACTGTAACACTTCCCCCAGAATGTGCTGCTCTTGTGGGTCGTGTGCCCCAAGCTTATCCCTTTCACTAGCCATATCACTGAACTAGTAACAGACAGTTCTTCTCCCTGCAAACCTTGCCTTGCTGATCAAGACATTTTCATTTCATTTTAAGGAGGTTTGAGTGTAGTTTTCTGCCACTCCAACATTTTCTGATAGTTCTTGGAATTTTTTCAATGAATAATTGCTTTTCTTAGTTAAGTTTTAACTTTTATATTCCACTGTAAATTTTAGGCCAGTCCTTAAATACAGTTTAGAAACCCTTTGAGGACTTCAGAGAAGTACTCAAAGCAGATTTCCAAATGTGCATGTGACCCTTGTTTCCAAAAGTGCCATCTGTTGATGGTCTGTGCCTTTGAAAAACCTTTCCCCGAATCCCTTTGGCTTGCAGATTGAGACAGGAATTCCCTAAGAGCTGGCATTTCAGCTTCTGGCAGACCAACGTGCCCATGGCAGAAAGGCTTTCATGGCATAGGGTGCAGCAGGGCTGGCCAGTGGGATGCACAGGGCTCTCCCTTGCCCTGGGTTTCTGGTGGATATGGCCCAAAAGCCTGTCCAAAAGCATGTGAACACTGGCAGCTCAAGAAGTATGGAAGGTGAACAGAAATGTCCTCAAGAGTGGGGCTGGGAGGTGGAGGGAGTGCCAGGTCCCGTCGGCCCATCTGCCGTGTCCTCTCCATGCAGATGGCTTCAGGAAGGTGGTGAACATCGAGCAGGGGGGGCTTGTCAAGCCTGAGCGGGATGACACCGAGTTCCAGCACCTCTGCTTCCTGCAGGGCCACGAGCACCTCCTGGAGCACATCAAGAGGAAGGTGAGGGGCACGGTGTGGGAGGGGGGAGCGTGCACCTGCCAGATCCTGCTCAGCGTAGCTCCAGCATCATCCTGGTCTCCTTCCTGTCCTCCCCACACACATGTGCACTTGGGCTGGGCCTCCTTGGTTTGCAGCACTTGGCTTGCATCAGACTTTTGTCTATGTTTTTCTTCTCTGTTGCTCTGTATCGCAAGATGTTTGTGTAGTGCTGCAGGGCCAGGCTTGCTTCCCACCCCTCTGCCTTTGAATTGTTACTGCTTTCCTAGAGAAATACAGCATAAGACTTGCAGGGTCCTCAACAGCCATCTCCTGTTCTTGTTCAAGAGATAACCTACTGCTGCCCTCTGTTTTCTGTCTTTTAACCTGTTAATAATACCCCCAAAGTGTTGTTCTCTTACTGAATTAGCATAGCAACTTCTGAAAAGGGTCTTCAGCAAAAGCCTTTTGGAAATCCAGGTGTAATACATTAATTTGAAGCACTACCTCAGACTCATCCCTGTAAAACATGAGGCTTGATTGGGCATCTCTGTAGTTAAAGTAGAAAGATTAAATCAATCTAGATCAATTCTTCCCTGATCCTCAAAATACTTTTGTTTTCCCCCCAAGCTGATTTGAAATAGGTCCCCACTCTAACAGGGAGTGTACTTCTGCCAGCAGACCCTCTGTATGAATAGATTTGTCCTGCACTTTGCTCTATCTGGCCTTTGCCATAGTACCCTTGGAATAGTTCAGACTCTTTGGCATGTGGCCTGTCCTGGTATTTCAGCTGGTGACAGTCCCGCACCTGAGCAGCACAATGACTCTCTCTGTCCATGGCTCTTCTTGCACAGGTAAAATCCACCTTTGATTTTTTTCTCCTCAGGTGTCAGTAGTGAAAAGTGAGGAGACCAAGATGCGCCAGGAGGACCTCAGCAGGTTGCTATACGAGGTACAGATACTGAGAAGTCAGCAGGAGAACATGGAGTGTCAAGTGCAGGACATGAAGCAGTGAGTTGAATCCTACTCAGGCTGCTTCTTACGGGCATTTGCTTCTCCAGAGTGGTGGATTGTGGGGAATGGCTGAAAGGAGGAGCCTTGCACACTTCCCTCCCCAGGGAGGACGTGGAGCCAGGGACTGACCATAGATCTGTTGAGACAGTAACATGTAGGGTTTCTATGCACACCTGATGTACAAAATATGAATTAATGCTCAGCCTCTGTCTCCCTTCACAGATGAGGAAAGCACAGAGAAGGTCAGGCAGGAAATATGTGCATAACCTGGGGACTTAGATAACTATTTCCTCCAGGTGGAAATGGTGATAAAGATGTAACTCTCTCACACATACGAGAGTCCTAGGCAGAAATGTGGTGAAGTCCACTCCAGCTATTAAAAAATTACCTTTCTGCCATCATTCGCCTCCAAAATTTATGACCGGCCTACAAAGTATAGTTTGTTATAATATATAACATAAGAAGTTCTGTATGACTTAGTCCATGGACTCATCTCCCTGCGACTGTGTCATTTGACATGGCCAGAATTGTTGGATAAGAGCAAACTAAGCTGATGCAATGCTTCCTGCATGTGGCTGCCTGACCTCCAGCTGTCTGAGACTCTGGGATTTTCTGACTCAGACATGGTCACTAAAAGATTAGGAAGTGGATACGGTTTTGTAAATCATGTGCTTGGAGAGGTTTTTATTTGCCTCCAGAATTTTAATCTTTACAGAGAGCTTTTTTAAAAAGCACTTGAACAATCAAATAGACCCAAAGCCTTTGTTTTATAATGAGAGCTGATATTCATACCTCACCAGGCGACGCTGGCATTCTGGGCCTTGAGAGAACACTGCATTACTGGGAAACTTCATTCCAGCCCAGCACCTTACGTGCAATGGATACATATTTTTATCCTACACTAATTTTTAATGACTCCCAGACTTAGCATATGCATGAATTTGCACTGTGAAATCCAGATACAGTAGTAATGAGTTTCTAGGCTTGTATTCGATTTAATTTTTAAGGAGTTCCAGTATTAATGATTTGGCCTTGATTTTAATTTATTCTCTCTTTTGATTTGCTTGCTCTTTCCTCCCATCTGGCAGAATTGCATTCAAGTGATGAAAAGAATATGATTTTTATAAACTAAGACAGAGGAGAAATCCCAAGCTGAATCCATGTTAAGAAATTTACTCTGGTGAAGAACAATTAGGATATAACTCCAGTACAAGCTGTCAGATTAAGGAATGCTTCTCTGCTGAAAATCCTGTCAGTACCAGTATAGAAAGTTCACTGCAGACATTCTTGCTGTACAAGCTGTTCTACTGTGCTCTTTAGAACTCTGGACCTTACCTTACCAGTTCTAGCCTCAATGCACAGTAGAAGACTAAAAAGCAAAAGGATTTATCAGTTTCACCTGTATGATAGGTTTTGCTGGCTGAACAGTTTAGTACATCCATATACTCTAGAGATAAATTGGCTGGCAAAACCTTTTGCAGCATGGACTTGGCTGGCATCCAGACTTGAAGGCAGCAGAGTAAATAAACTCTACATCTCTCCATCCCACTTACTGGGGCTGACTGTTAAAGGAAGCCTGTAAGCTCCCCTCTGTGCTGCTTCATTTGCAGACAGAAAATAAATTTTCTCTATGCAAGCTGGACACAGGTCTGTGCTGGGTTAAATCAGTGACTCCCACTAATAAAATCATTACAGTCCTCCTCGTTCAAGGCTCTGAGATACAGAAGCATCTTTTTATCTGCTCCAGTCACTACCAGACATGCACTGGAACCACCACTTGTATGAGGTTAAAGCAGGTAGAATACACAGGGTCTCTGTCCATAGGGTCTCATTGTCTTTGGGAGCACTGGTGCAGTTGTGAGGAGGTTGGTCTTCCTTGGCTCCTGTGGAAGGACAGTCTTGGTGGTCCAAATAATTCACAGTCAAGAATTTCAGGCCTTGCTGAAATTCTGAGTTTGGCCCAAATCTTCCACAAAAACACGTGTCCTCTTGTTACCTTCCCCTGTAAATACTGGCATCTCTTTATTTGTTTTTCCTCTGTGCTTTGTTCTATAGCTCTTTTGAGGTCAAGTAAGAAAAAGGAAGTCAGTTGTGTGACCTTTTTTGGGAAACCTGAAAAGAGCCACACACTGCAAGAGCCCCGAAGTGAGACAGACTTTGCACAGTTGAATCTACTGTGCATCATGGCAGCACCATGGGCTGTTGATGTTTCTGTGCTCACGGAAAATTTCTGTTTCGCTTTCAGGCAAAATGAAGTTCTTTGGCGGGAAGTTGTTTCTCTCCGGCAGAACCACTCACAGCAGCAAAAAGTCATCAACAAGGTAGAGGTCATACAAACTTCAGACTCGCTTGTGCTGCCTGGTCTATGTCCTCCTCTGATTTTTTTTCTTGTCCCATAATCTCCACACTGTGATATCGCAGTGTAATTGTTTCCCCTTCCTTTTAAATCGTGTGATGCTTTTATGTGTCCTATGGAAACAGGTCATTAACAAAGCACAGACTGCGCCCTTGAGCAAAAGATTTTAATTTCTCTGTCAGTCCTTTCTGTGATTTTAGAAACCACTTTTCTGTTGAATTCCTGAGCAAGAGAGCCCAACTCTCACTAATTGCCCTGTGGTGGCTGTGTTCTGGTTGTACCAATGCTTTTGGGCTTCCCAAATCTTCCTCTTCCGTTTGTTCAAGAGAGAAACTCCTCTCCTGCCAGCACCAAAGCTGCAGGTCGCAGAATTGGCCACCCACTGCCCCACTGGGGGAATGTAACAGCAACTATTAAATTTTCTGGTGTTACTGGTATGGTTGAGGGATTACTGTACAACCTTTTAGGCTGCAGAACCATCTCCCTTAAACTCTAGCATGACCAGTATAGAAAAGGCCTCTCCAGTGATTCCTGGATGGTGCTGACATGACTGAGCTCGTCATATATCCCAGTCCCCATGTTCTGACCCTCACGTGGCACCACGGAGTCATAGGACTGGACAGAAATGCACGAGGCTATCAAGCCTTCCTCCAGCTCTGAGGCCAGACCAGCCACACGTTTCATTGTGGAGGCTTTTATGCAACCCTATTTTGTTATATTGAGCAATGAGTTAAGAGCCAGCTGTGATATATAATAATAATAATGCTCTCTTTGTTTGGAGGTCAAAGCAGAGCATTAAGTTCAAGCTGACCTGGGAATATGTTGCTAAGTGATTCCTCTCCGAAAGTACTCTGCTTCCTTTTTAGTGTCCTGTTATATCAACACTGACATTCACAGAGCTGAAAAACTCAACTGAAAGAGCTCAGACCTCCATCCAGACTCTCCTGTAGGGAGTTGCCTCTTTCACTTGCAAAGTCTTTATCAGACTTTACAGTACCTCTTCTAAATGTCTCTGAAAACTTTAATGGATCCAGGTCTAACTCCAGGCCTAGGAATGTTTGCATGTGTACTTCACAGGTCTGCTAGGACCAGCTAAAGTTCTTCACGCACCAAGTGGAGAGAGAAAGTGCTGAGCATATGCATCCAGGAACGTTTGCACAAAGCAGGCACCTGGCTGTGTCCCTTGAAAGCCAGGCAGGCTGTTTGAGTTCTTGGACAGCCTATTTCTGTTTCAGGCTCCAATGTCTCATGCAATTTGGCCCCTTATGTTGTGTGGCTGCTCCCAGCTTTGGGGTGCTGTTGGGAGGGAGGAGTGTGTGAGATAAGAATGGCTGCGAGAGCAGGGAGTGCTGAATCACTCTGCTGATTAACACTGGATTTTGATCTCTCCTGACAGCTGATTCAGTTTCTGTTTGGCCAGCTCCAATCAAGCCCCAGCAGCACTGGGATAAAGAGGAAGCTGTAAGTACCCTTGTGTGGTGCACACGCTCACGGGTGCATAATGCTGCCCCCTCACTAAAAGCACAAGCTCAGCTTGCCCAGGCAGGCGGTCACCGGACCAGGGCTCCATGGTGATGGGAAATGAATGGGCTGAAGTGCAGAGTCAGACCTGCTGACATGCCCCATTCACTGCTCTTTAGAGAAGCACCGTGTCAGCTCGTGACCTTTATTTGGGGAACGCAGTGCGCGGTGGGAGATGGGAACGCTAACTAGGGGGAGGCTAAAGGGCAGGACCCCACTGCTGGTCCTACTGGTTCCAGTTTTGCCACTTGACATCAGTAGGAGCAGGGCTGGGCCCAGCCAGCCCACAGACACCTTCAGTGTGACCCACAGTCAGTGAATGTGGTGTGTATCCAACACTGGTTTGGTGTTGTGTAACCTGCAGAGCTTACAAAGAGGAAGGTGGGGAAAAAATTTAGCTAAGGGATATCTTTAGATAGACTCTTTAAGGCAAGTGAATAGAGCAACTTGAATTAGGAAGCTTAGTGCCTTTCAGGAGAGCAGCTATGCCTTTCTTGCCCTGTGGTCTTGCCTTGCTTGTGATCTAAGAAGGGGAAGAGACTACTGAGTGGAATTTGCTGAGGGCAGGGACCTGCCTCCAGTTTCCACCTTTACCTTGTGGCCTTTGACGACTTAGAAACTTCTTCATGCTTCAGAGAAAGGAGCCAGACCTCCCAAGAGCAGCTCAAAGGAGTCAATATTCGTTAGGTCAGTGTCCTTGTTCTTGGCTGACTCCTCTTGTCAGGACTGTAAAGGCAACACAGGATTGAATGAAGGAGCCCATAATCTGTACAAGCCAGCAGGGGATGTGCACCTCTGCCAATCCCCTCTGCTGAGCCTCTTGGAAGGGCTAAACACTGCAGGTAGCAGAGAAAGGGCTTAAGGGGAGAATAGCAGCTGCTGAGTTGTTGAGGTTCATGACTGAGGAAATTTTTCTCCAGTAGACTGGGCAAGAAGAGAAATGAGATGCCAGATCTGATCCCTAACTTCCGTGGTTAGGGCTGTGCCCTCCCTGTGAAAGTTTTGCAGCCCAAGAAATGTCTTAGACCACTGCTTTTTTGAAAAAAGGCAAATAATTAGTGAGAAACTGTGCTGAAAAGGGCAGAAGAGCACAGAGCTACCTGCACAACAACTGTATTGACCCCCTTGTGAAGAGGGATCACATTTTAAACAACCTGACTGCAATCTGCACAGTGTTGTGCAAGGTTATTTGAGTTCCTTCTTCCTTGGAAACACAAAGGTCGTGTCTTCCAGAAACCTCAGCTCTTGTGTCTATATCTGCAACCTTAGTGTTTTATCTTTCACAGTTGTGTTTTCCTGCTTCTCCTCTAAACGGCTGCAGCAAAGGGTAGTGTGCAGCCTGGAGCTACTTGGTGCAGAGCAGAGTGCTGCCTGGGGGCTCTGGTTAGGTTTGGGCAGGATGGGCAGGTCTGCATCCTTCCCTTCTCTGTTTGGTTAATGCTCTTCTTTAATGGGGACCTCCTCCAAAACTGTTTAGCCTTCCTTGCCCATAACACTGGACAAGAAAGACTCTTACAGCTGAGGAAAACCAGAGTCCCCAGGGAAGAAGAGTGCTTGGCTGAGGGGTGTTTTGTGTACGAGCTACCAGGAGCCTGTCAGTACATGCTGGAAGACAAACCTGTTTCTCTTCACAGACCTCTGATGCTTGACAACGGGATCTCGGCTCCCCCAGTGTCCAAGTTCAGCCGGCACCTGTCTGCAGAGCCCCTGCACGACCCCTACTTCATACAGTCGGTAGGTCCGCCCCGGCCGCCGAGCTCTGGGGCGTGGCTTTGGCCAGGGGGGCAAGTGTTTGAAGCAATGGTAGAGATTATGGAGTAAGTGATTTGGCAAGAGTTTGGCGGTGAAGAAGAGATGAGGTTTGCAAAGCTGGGTGACATTTATACCTCCTTCAGCTCCCCAGTTTCAAGGATGCCTGCATGAGGGAGGCCATGGGCTTTGGTGGGGAAAGGCAGACCCTGCACACTGAACTCTCCATGTTGTTAACCCAGCCTGGTTCACCTTGAGGGAAGAGAGGAAGAAGTGAGTTCTAGAAGTGGGTACTGTGGTCTTTCTGACCAGACCTGGATTTTTGTAGCCTCTGAGGGATCCCCACCATCATCAGAGCAGACACCAGACACTTCTGTCATGCAGTTAAAATACGTGAGCATGAGAGGCTTGTACTGCCCTGTTGTATTGCCATCTTTCCCTCCAGAGGAAGCTGAGCAGTCTAGGCAAATTGTCAGACATGGTAAAACCTCTTGGTTGCTGACACTTCACAGGGTTTATTTCACACCTGTATCTCTGTGCGGTTGGAAGTGAGAGGAAATTATAATGCTGCATAGTAGATAAAAGCTTTCTTGGTTTTCGTACAGGGAGGACTCGAGGTCTCAGTGAATAAACCCTAACCATCTCAGATAAGGCCTTGGACTTGTTTTGGGGTCAGAAGGATAAATCTGTGTGGTTTTTGCTTTCCTCTTAGCCATCGACAGAGGCTGCCTCTTGCTTAAACAGCCCTGCAATCACTGGAGGACCCATCATATCTGATGTTACTGAAGCATCACCATCCAACATCATGAATATGCAATCCCCTCCTGAAAATGACAGGTAAACATGTTTGTGATTAAAAATAGGGAGAGTGGGGTATGAGCTTATGCAACTCTTCACAAGAGTTTTTCGTGACTGTAATTCTACCCAAGCTTGTCTGATTCACAAATCTCTATAGAGATATGGGATGGAATACCTTTTTCCAGCTTGCAAAGTGGGTCAGATTTTCAGAGTTAGAGAGGGATAATAACAGCATAACTTTCAAAACAAAGTCCTGAGTTTCATGCTGAAAACTTCCACTCACTTCTTTAAGCAGTATTCCATGTTTCTTTATATTTTGTCCTCAAGACAGGGACTGTCTCAGACTTAATGAAATAATGAGATTCTAAAACTTGTTGGGTTTGTTGGGAGAGAGAAAGGAGGGTTTCCTTTTGGCTTTGGCAAAGAAGAAACAATCAAGTTGTACATCTGTCTGCTAATGAGAACAGAAAGGTTGCATCACAACAACTTCCGATGTTTGACGACTTTTCTGTGAAAAGGCCCCAGTAACTTAAGAACTGAATGCAGAGGTATTTTAATGCTTATCTCTTCCTGCCACAGACATGCAGTGTATTTAGGGCTAGTAGCAGAATAGCTAAAGCTATGTCAGTGGAAAGTAAGTAGACAGATGAATCATGGAAACCGTTTCTCAGGCTTAGAGGCAAGGCACTTATACTCTAGAAATTGCCTGTAAATCTGTTGCATAATTGAAACCATAGCCATAAAATTAACTAGGAGCATGTAAAGAGCTTCATATTAAAAAAAAACAAACCTGGAAGCCATTTCTAAAGCAGAAAATCTAGAATATAACCTTCAAGTTAAGTTGCTTATTTCTACTAATTACTGAGTGCCATCTGGTGGCTTCTGATCTATGCTGTGTCTGCACGACTTGAGCATCTGAGCCAGCCATGGCCCTCATCAGTTCAGGTGTGGTACTTCCTAAACCAGCTGAGCTTCTGGTGGGAGTTCAGGACCCTTGAGATGAGAAGATGATCTGAAAGGAATGTTGAGGAAAGCTCTGTAGTGTCACATACCATCTCTGTTGATCTCTGTGCCTTTGTCACTTTGGCTCCATCTGTGCAGGTTCACAGGGAGCTGTAAAGTCTCCTATAAGTAACACAGAGTAGGTTTCTACACACAAAATGCTTCTAAACAAAACTTCATTGTCATTTGTCCATCTGGAAATAACATGGAGTGCCTCTCCCACTGGAAAAAGGCAAACCTCTGCCTCCAACCAAGTAAAACATCTGAATAGGACTGTCAGATCTCAATAACTTCAGTTCCAGTCCTGCAGGGCCACAAGATCCTGACCTGTCTCATTGGGATCCCTAGAGTGCTTGCTGGTCCAATCCAACTTCTGCATGCAATGGTCTTACTGATCCCATTCCTGTCTCTAGGATGAGACTTTTCTGTTTTGGGGCAATCTCTCTAGTCCAGTGACCCTTTAACCTGTCCCTAACACTCACCCAAGAAATGATCACTGCATGGAAATGTATTTTCCATATTTGCAAAACAATTGAATGGGGCAAATCCATTGTATCTGTGACTGATGAAGTGACTGCAGATATTCCAGCTGAGCATGTTTCTGGAGCTTGCTGAAAAAGAGAGGCTGCTGGCTTCTTTTGCCCATCTGAGGAAATGGAAAGACCTTCTGGGGCAGTTTGATGGGAAGTGGAAGCAATGCCTTGTGCTTCTGCCCTTCCGAGTAGCACAAGGCCTTTGCAGAGCAGCTGTGTGTGGTGCCAAGCCTTGTCTCTGATGCAGGGAGAAGTGCCTCATGCTGTGTCTCTGATGCAGGGAGAAGTGCCTCATGCTGATCAAGGAAGAGCCAGTCAGCCCTGGAGTGAAACCCAGCGCGGAGCCCGACGTGCCCCTGCCCGGCTGCCGGGCCTGCTCCGAGCCCCCGGTGCTGCCGGTGGCCATGGTTCAGTCTGTCCTGGAAGGCAAAGGCAGCTGTGGTGCAGCCCCACCAGGGACCTCCCAACCACCTGAGAGGAGAGGCAGAAGGGCACTGCTGGACAGGTGAGGCATGCAGGGAGAGCTGTGACCCTGCCTGCTTGTGGCTCTCTCCTCCCATTCCCGGGCTGGGGAGGGAGGGTGGCTCCAAGTCACCAGACGCAGCCTGGTGAGCTCCATCCTGTACCTATGGCGCCTGCCAGAGGACCCTTGAATCCCAGGGGACACTTCACAGAGGTAGGGGGCACGTGGATCACTTGCTTGAAGGGCCCAGCAGAGGAAGAGCTGTCAGAGGATGTGCATCAGAGCTGTGGGAGCAGGAGAAGGCTTTTTGCGTTGGGAGGGATTTGCCCAAGGTCTGAGTGACAGCTGGAGCCCAGACCAGCATCTGTATCTGCAGGCCTGCTCTGGACTGTGCTACCCCTCCCAGGGAGATTGGCACTGTGTCATTAGGCTCAGCCCCAGGGTGGTCCCAAGGAGCCACTTCTGGAGCTGTGCTCTGAGACTGAAATCCCAACAGCACCCATGTCATGGGGGAGTGTCCAGGAGACCTCACCAGCAGAAGGAAAGCATGGTGTAGCTGGGGGGATGATGTGGAGCTTAACTGCAGTTCACTCTTGATGGCAACTGCAGCAATGTAGGAAGGACTGGGAGGGAAGGGAACCTAAAACACTCAGTAGAGTTATCAGAAAAGCCTCCATTTTCCTTTAAGTCCTTACAGATAATCAAATTCCTCCTTCTGAATCCACTGGATGCTTAAAAGCATATTACTGGGAAAAAAAAATCCTTTTTTTAAAGACCTAATTTTAAGAGAAATTTTTTTATAGCTTTTTGGGGGTTTAATAACAGCAGGGCCTCACTGTTGCTCATTTAGCTGAATGTCTCCAGTAAATGCAGCCTGCAGGGTGAATGCCTGCAGCTAAAAGTCACTCCTTTAAAAAGCATTATTTAACAGTAATTCAGGCATCTTGGACCAAAGAGAATGGCAATGCAGCCTGTTCTGGTTCCAAGTGCATCTCTGAAAGGATTTCTTCTTAGGAAAGCTTTAATTTTCCCAGTGTTGAGGAGATGTGCACAGACCATCCATCCCCAACCCACGTGTCACCCAGGAGAGGGGTTGTCTCACTTGTTTTACCATCTGCCCAGTTCCCTGTGTGCTCTGCTGAGTTGTTCTTCTGGGATTAAATCAAGTCACATGGCATAAACCAAGGCTGACAGTGGGCTCTTGGCTTTCAAAATGAGATTTAAACATAAACATCCTTTTGGAAGGCTGCTCAGTCCTGCTTTCTGTCGGTATCTATGCAAGTTTCCTTCGTGACAATATTTCCCCTTGTGTTTTCTCAGAACAGATATTTCAGACCCATTGGAGGGTACCGACTGGAGCCTGGAAGGGCTGCAGCTGCTGCTGAGGAGCCAGCAGTACAGCCTGGAGCCTGCCAGCCTCTTGGATGTGAGTGTTGCCAGGAAGGTTGCATCAAACAGAGCTGTGAAGTTCACAGAGGTTCCTTTGGGCTGTGAATCCGGTCATGCTGCTTGTTCTCCTGTGGCATTTTATCTGCCGCATGTAGCCTGTGGAGTCACAGCTCTGTTTTGACCTGCTCATAAGATTTCAGCTTTAAATTATGCTTTTTTTTCCCCCTAAATATGCATATTTGAACTTCTAGGAGCACAAAATACGGTGCATTTGGTAAAGAAATCAATGTGAGACTTGACACATTTATGTAAAATAGGTTTAATATGACTCTCTAGCTAGTTTGGTAACTGCTTTGTAGGGGTTAATTTATTTTCTGCATATTCTACAGCTTAGATATTCCTAGATTGTTTAGCTTTTCCTACCTTCTCCTTTTCCTCATTTTCTGGGAAGTGTAGCCAATGTAAAATTCTCTCTCTGTTGAGGTATTTATCAGTCTCAGTTCTCACCTTCAGAAATGGATGGTGGCTTTTTTCTTGAGCAGACATGCAGAAATAGGAAGGTTTGTTTATTTCTCTATTATTGTACATATAGTTGGTATGTGAAAGGTTTTTGCCAATAATCGAATAACTCTGCACGTAAGAAAAGAATCTATATGTCAAATACGTGCTCCCTTGAGGAGGTGCTTCAGATAAAGGCACATTGTAAGCTTGTGTGGATAAACAGAATGAAAAACCATTAAAAAAAAAAAATCAATCTTACTCTCTTCAAGTCAGTTCCCAAGTGTCTCTGGTTACAGAGAGCTTTTCTAATGGCCTGCTCTATCACTGACTGTTGGTTTCTGTTTCTTGTTTCTCATTAGGAAGTGTTTTCCTGTTACTGACACACTTCTCTCTCTGTGCAACTTATGTCACAGGAGTGAGAATGAATCATAAAAATGGCCCCAGATCAACAGCTCCTTTTCCCAAATTGCTCAGACGTCTCACAAAATTGCCGCCAAAGCCCTGATAAACAGTAACCTGCCCTCTGCTACTGAGTTTTGGAATGCTTTTAAAAGTCGTATGAATCTGGGAGTGTCCTAGGACTCAAGAGCAACAGAAAAGGGCCTTGATTTGTGTGTGCAGTGACAGTAAAAGCTGCCCTGGTGTGTGACAGGACTGTGGCACGGGGTGTCTGTGCTGTCCCTCCCCTGACAGGCAGCAGGGCTCAAGTGCCCAGCCCGGGCTGTGCCACAAGTCAGCACAGGAGCTTTTGTCTGCAGCTTGAGTTCCTGCAGGGCTGCACCCTCCAGCAGGCAGGGGAGGACATGAGAATCACAAACCGTGACACCTTTCAGAGCCATAAATGTATTTTTCTCCCAACAGGTCTTTAATCCCAATTTATCTCTGAGTGAGTGGAATTTGACTGAAATGGAAGCCAGCCTGTCCCCGGTAAGAGATGAGAGTTTCTGAGATATGATAATAAAAATCATAGAACCCCAGAATGGCTGGGGCTGGAAGCAACCTAGATGTTCATCGTGTTCCAACCCCCCTGCAATGGGCAGGGACACCTTCCCCTAGATCTCCTTGCTTAAATAATAATGGAACCATGAAGCAGAGCTTGTGCATAACTGAGGAAGTTATTTCATAACAAGAGGGGAGAGTGGGCTAAAGCACAGCATGTAGGCATCTCCTGAGGGCAGCATGAGAGTGTTGTATCATACTCTTGACCTGTTTTTCCCACTCAGCCAGGCCTTGTCTGGAGACAAGCTCTGACTGACTGTTGGTGTCCTGGAGACTTTAATTGCAACTACTCTAAACTTTATTTTAGTGTGAATGCCACATCCTACTAATACCATAGATTTATTAGGTGTCTTTGTGCCAAAGGTCTTTATAAAATATGCCTTTACAAAGTGCAGCCATCCCTGTACATTTCAGGAGCAGTAAAATACCATGCAATTAGAACAGAGGTTCCTGCATGCCCGTACATGAAGACACAAAGAGAAATCGTTTGGCAGTATTTGTTTGGAATTGATATTGACACAGACATTTCTGCAGTGCATAAACAGCAGGTTTAATAAACAGTGAGGAAAAGGAAACCATAGACTCGTAGAAGCATTTAGGTTGGAATTGTTGCGTGGCTGGGTTCTTTTTCCTGATGATGGTGGAGGATGAATTTTCGGAGTCCTCGCTGACAGCCAAGTTGGATGAAGACTTGGATGGTTCTGCCATCTCTACAGATGCACAAGCCAAGTGTAATCTACTCTAATGAAATGCAAAAGGTCTCTAAGCCTCCTTCATGGTATAAGCATCCTTTTTAGGTTTTAATAATTTTGAATTGACAAGGTGATTCCACTTCCTGAGTGTCAGGAAGGAGAGTGTTTGAAGAAATAGTCATGATAATATAATAATAACATTAATTAGCAAGTCTTCAAAGCAAGGGCTATTGTCTTTTAAAAAGAATTGCATGAGAGAAAAGGCCAGGAAAGGAGGCTGCAATGTTCAATAGTTCAGTCCTTGAGCCCACTGAATTTCCCAGGAGCTCTTGCTTGTCCTGCAGAAAGTCATGAGCAGAGAGAAGCCTGGAAGCAATACCTACAGGAGCTCTGTGCCCAGAGCACTGTGCAAGCAAATGCTGGTTTTACTTTAAAGACAGTCATAGGAAAATGGAGAGAAAATCCCTTTAGTCTTTGTTACTGGCTGCAAAGGACTGTGGGTTTGCTTTGTATGGCAGAAGGGCAGGGCAGCCACAGTGACATCAGCCTGGCCCCTCATGTGACATGAGCTTCATGCCATATTAGCCGGTGCTGAATAGGGGATTGCACCTCCCACAGCCCTCTCCTTCAGGCAGATCTGCCCTCGAGCACATGGTGTGGCTGTTTCAGTGAAGTGCAGTGAGGCTGGGAGGAGAGGCCGGGCAGGGAGGATGGCTTGTGTTCCTGGTGGGTGTTGTGCAGTGGGGTGAAGCACCGGTGCTCAGACATGGCCTAGTTCTAACAAGCTCCCCTGTCTTTGTATAATTGTACATTGTAGTTTATATTTTTGCATCAAGATGCAGCGACTCACAGTGGATCTGGAGAAGAGTGCAACTGAGCTGCCCCCAAAAGTGTTCAACCCACCGTTCAACAGCACCTGCCCAGGTAGGAGCACCAGCAGCTCTGTGGACTTGGCAGTGGGATGTTGTTCAGGCAGATATGATGTCCAGCATTGACTGTTCGCCATTTGAGGGAGCAAACCATGCTTGTTATTTTACTTTCATGGTTGTCAGTCAGCAGTGTTTCCACAGCAGCTGCTAAGCCAGTTCCTGAGCTGTGGGAAAAGGGTGGGGGATAAATTGAGGTGTAAATGGAATTGAGCTGGTTTTGCAATGGGTGCACATCGTGGCAGTCAGTGCCTCCACTGTTTTCTCTGCCTGTTCATTCATTCTCTGCTCTGCCACCTCAGAGCAATGTGGTGATCTCAGTGGGTAGGGGTGGTAACAGCTGTACAGTCCTGGGTTTCCTCTGGCTCCTGCTGCAGAGGAGGTGCCCCAGTAGCTGCTGGCAGCCAGAGGCACAGGCTGTGTGTCTTTCTCCAGACCTTTTAGCAGACCTCAAGGGAACTGTCCAGCTGATCTTCTCCCACTTGCTGACTCTGATAGTGTGTGTCATTGACCTTAGATAGGAATCCAGGAGTGTTGCCTTGGTTGTGGAATCGTGATGTGTGTTCATGTGTGTTCAGCTGGGACAGACCTGAAAGAGAAGCTCTGGTGAGCCCCAGTTTGGTGCTGTAGCCACCTGAGCCCACTCCAGTTTTGATTCATTGTGTGTCATTCAAGGACTTCCAGCCTCAGCCTCTTTCTTGAGCATCTCAAAGGCATTAAAGGCCCTGATACTCTGAAGAGAGTCCTTGAGCATCCCCTGTTTGCAAAGCCTTTCTGGTCCTTCTATAAGGAGGAAGAAAGACAGGTCTTGAGTGAAGGAGAAGAGCAGCTGCTCTCGTCCTCTTCTCAGAGTCTCCAACATTCACTCATCCCTTTTTCACTTGTGAGGCATCTCAGCATTCAGGCAGAACCCACCTGGTGACCTGCAGAGACTCCCCTTGATTTTAATGGGCTTTTGAGGGAGTCCAAGTTTCACTCAGGTGTTTCTGAGCGATTTTGCTGGAGTGAGGCTCCTCAGCCGCTGTTGCGGTGGGGATTTGTCACTGGGCAGTTCTACATATGTAAAATCAGGTAACCTGCCTTCCAGAAGCTGAATTTTCTGCTGTCCATTCCTAGGGAAAGATGTCATTCTTGAAGGTGCCCAGCAGTTCCTCCTTGACCGTCAGTCCATCTTTGGGAACGACCTCATCAGCTTGCCTGAAAACTCATCGCTTTATGTTCCTTCTGAAAATATGGCTTCCTACATGTCCTCTGTGGGTGTCCAAGGGGATATCCCTCTAAACCTGAGCTCTTCAACAGACAACAGCCAGTGATTGAGCTTCCAAGAAACAACAATTCCCTCCCACCCATCCAAGCATCCACAGGTTTGAATGTACAGAAACAAAACTGACTCAGAAACCTGCAAGAGAGTTTCTTTTTGTGCCCTTTTTTTTTTTTTGACTGAATAGAAATGGTCAGTAGCTGTTGCATTGCCCTCCCTGCACCTGGATTTCAGCGTTTTTTAAAACAAAATACTAATTCTGGTGCTTGCTCCGAGGGGGAGTGAGAACTTGCCAGGATTTCTTTTCCTTGAAAATGCTTTAGAAAGTTCAAATCTTTTAATAAAATATAAGTGAACGGTAACTTGAAAGTCCATCTGGGACTTCATAAAATAGTGATCCTGACTAGTGTCTGCAATGGCAAACTGTTGGATTTTATCAGGGCAGCACAGATTAGCTAAGATGCCTGACCCTTGCTGATGATGGATTTTAATAGGAAAATAGTTCTACATGCCAGTCCAATGCTCTAAAAATATTTTTTATCCATTTTCTGGGTTTGATGGGATGCACCTGTGCCTCTCCCTGATCCTCCTAGGGTGAGTAGGAACAAGATCTCTTGGGGTGTGTAGAAGATTGTTCTCTGAGTGACCCCACCAAAAATGTGCCTGTGGCTCTTAGGGGAGCTCCAGACCATCACAGGCTGCACAACATCCCATGCTGAGTTGAGAGCATTTGTTGTTTGGGATTTGTTTTGCCACAAATTTATTTTCTCTTACATAAAGGCAGGGCACTCCATAGTTATAAAATAGAAAAGGGACAGACTTTTCTGCACACACAATTTTCCACGTGCAGAGAAGACTGATGGAACACACTCTGGGTTTTGGTGCTGGCTAAGTATTCCATGTCCAGTCCAATGTTTTTTTCCTTTGCTTTGATCTGTTCTATTTCCCCCGAAGATGTGCCTGTTGGTTTATTGATGTATAAAATCTGATTAAACAGTTTAATTGATTGGTTCCCCTTTTTAGAAGGACTCTCAGCTGCTCAGTGTAGGAGAGAGGCAGAAGGGTTAGTCCACCATGTCCCACAAACTTTTCTTCTGTCCTTTGTGCATCTGAGAGCAGCCTCAAAGGCTGAACTAACCTTCCCCATCCATGTGGTTTCTGACAACTGAGTTTCTCAACAAAGCAGAGCTTTGTTTTTTATGCTGTAGTTCTAATGAGAACGTATTATTTATCTCAGTATCTGCTACCTGAGTTGCTTTTCCTTAGGAAGGTTACCCAAATGCAGTAGGACAGACCCAGGAAATTCAATTAACTCAGGCCTCCTAAGGGCTTAGACAGGGAGGTTTAAGCTGTGCCAGTATCATTTGAAGAAATGCTCTGCCTGCCTTCATTGCCATGACAATTCTTGGTTATGAACCGTATTTCTGAGCATTGTGGTCAAGCAGCATCCACCCTACAGTGTAGCTAATCAGTCAGACAAGTGCAGGCTCAAAATCTCCTCAATAAGATGAGCATTTTTTAAATGGACCTCCCTGTCACAGCCCTTTCCTCCATCCATTTATCACTATGTGAACAAACGTGTTAGTTCAGAAATATTCACTTCTGAGCACATTTTTGCCCAGCTGATTCCTGTGCTGGGAGCTCTGTCACTGCCTTGGTGGTGTGGTCTGTGCAGGAGTGAGGTTGTGAGAGCTCCTGAATTAGTCCCAGCCACTGTTTTTGTGTTCAGAACTAAGGGAAAATTCCAGCAGCCCCCACTGGCCTGGTATTTAGATGATGTGCTTGAGTGTATCCTGGACAAGGTTTTTCTTTTTGACAGATTTGTGCTTAGAAAGTTCACCTAGATCAGCCCATTTCCACCCTATTTTACCCTTTCCAGCAATGGAAAGTTGTTGAGTTGCACTCTGTTTACTTCTTTTCTCATAGGTAATTGAAAACTGCCTGGTGTCTCCTGACACCGACAGTGTATGTTCAAGATGTACATCCTTCTCTGAACTGCCACACTCTAGGCTGCTGTCATGTTAACACTGAATGTATTGATCCAACAAGGTATTTAAGCACATGCTTAACTTGGAGCTCCTCAATAATTTTCCTGTATTTTTATGGAGCCTGTCACATGCTTGAGGTTGGGCGTACGCTTGTGTCCGACTGGATTGTCTGCTTGGGGTTGAGAAATGAGCCCCGTGGGCAGAGCCAGGTGCAGCTCGGCCCTGGCTCCGTCCCAGGCTGTGTCCTACAGAGCAAGCTCCAGCCCGTGCTGGAGCAGCCTCTCGGGAGGGTTCGTGGGGTTTTCTTTAGGCTTTTTGCTCTACTATAAACATGAGATTGGAGCTTGATGGTGAGAGAGGAACCTCCAGGAAGAGAATTCGGGAGCCATTCCTGCGAAGAAGGAAGCTTGTGTTCTTTGGCTTTTTACATTGTTAATTTTACTTGAAGGTGATGTGCTGAGACTGCGTTTTTGCACTATGCTGTACATTTGTAAAGTTTTACAGAAGACACTAATTAAACATATTTCCTTTTTCTCATTTAGTCCTGCTTTGGCATTTCTCTCACTCCTTTCGTCTATCCCTTACTCCTTTTCTCCTTCCCAAGTCCTCAGTGACAAGTGAAAATCGCTTCTAAACATTGAGGAGATTCCCCTGTGAGCTCATGTAGGGTCCACTGGGGTTGTGGTCACTGTGTGAACACACAGGGGCTGGGGACACCTCCCACATAAAATGTGGCAAAGTAAACACAGCTTGGAAAGCTGCTGAATTCTTCAAACTAAAATGCCAGTCAGGGTGGATATACCTGGTAAAAATCAGGATCACAGTAAAAGAATCTATAGTTCTTGAAACTACTTTTTTTTCCCACTTGTCCTATTTTTCTTACTTTCAGTGATAACAGAGTTCAAACCTCACTATTGGAATTATTTTTTAAAATCTTTTATTTGCAAACATCATGTGGTCCTTCCTGCTTACTTGTTTTTAGTGTAGTAAGCAGATAACAGGACAGGCACTAAAACACAGCATGGAAAATGCAAAACCCAAAGTCCTCAAAATAGTCCTTATTCAGCTTTCTGTCAGAAAAGGAAGCAGCTCCTTTTTTAGGATGGAGCTCATCCAGGCTGGTGGCAGCACTTGCAGCTTTCTGAAGAGCAGGTTCCTGCACTGGTGCTTTCAGACAATCCTGTTCTCCACAGGCCTTGGCTTACCCCTGCCCTGTCCTGGAGGCCAAGGCTTTTGCCAGCATGTTTTAACTCATGCAAGGTGGAAAATGGCTGCAATTTAAAGCAGTTGTGTTGGCCTCTCTGAAGGCTTTCACAATTACCTTGTGTTACTGTGAGATCTGGTTCTCTTGCCACCAGATGGCACCTAAGCCCAGGTAATAGGAAATACATATTTTCAACAAGCCCACGGTAATATTTTATTTTTTAAAATTTGCACCTACAAGAATTGTTCAATTCTATTTATTACAAATTGTTAGAGATTTATAGAAACATGAAAAAAGACATTCACCTAAACTTGGCTATACTCCAAATCCAGATCCTGAGACACATCTCAATGAAAAACAATAAAAGCAGCAGATATAAGTGTATGTTTCTTTACAGATGCCCTGAAAGGTAAAATCAGATTTTCTGTGCAGGGATGCTATTTCTGCATCTGTTTAGGCATAAACAATCATAATGTCAAGGAATATTAGATCAGTAAAATACGCCATCAGGAAGCAATCTCCATTTGCCACCAGAGTCCATTTGCTGTGATGTGCACTGGTATGCATTTGAAATATAAAACACCAAGTTAAAATAGATGTGGTTCCAAATAGAAACTTTATTTAGTTCAAATGACAGACACACTGAATTATGCTTGAAACTACATCTATAATGAAACTCTGACATATTAACATGTAACTAAGGGATTTCTAGAAGGATGCTAAGGCACAAATAAGACTGGAATTTAACCTCAAAACAGTAGTTTTCAAAGTAGTGAACAGGCAGCTGCCCTGAGGAGCTTGGATCCAAGGGCAGTGAGTTTTGATACCACAGTGTCATGTCAGTTTTAACTAATGGTCCCATTGCTGGCCTCCATGTTTTGGGAATATTTCCATGCAGTCAGCCAGATCCTGTGCTCCAGATATGGTCTGGTTTTTTCAAAGTGACTAATCCAATCCACTCTCACCATCCTTGTCACCTTGTGCTTTATGAGGACATCCTTCCCCCTCAGCCAGGCCCTGTGCTTCTCCATCACTGCCATTCCCTGTTAAAAGCACAAAGGCAAAAAGCAAATGAAACTCACTCATGGTCTTTAATACTGAAAAAAGAAATATAGAGCCCAATTTTTTAAAACGATTTAACTGAAACTCAGTAAGAAATCCTGTGTAGAACAAGAGAAAACATTTTAATTCCTAATTTATTACAATTCCCACATAAATAAAAGGAAGAGGTGATTGTAACTAACAATCTTTAAGAGGAGCTGAAGAGATCCTTAGTGTGCCTGTGCCACCCCCGTTTTCTCTGTGATTAATAATGTCACTAATCTTACCATCCTCTTCCCACGAGCTCGGGTCATCTGGTTGAGGACAGACTGGTGACAACAGTAGATTATCCTTGGGCTCAGTGATTACCTCTTGGATCAAGGGTTTCAGAGGGACTACCTCTTTATCTTTGATCTCCAGGTATCTTTCTGAATTATCAGATTGTGTAAAGAAGCTTTTGAGAAGGGGTCTTAACTGCTCCTTTTCATGCTCTTTATGTTTCTGACATACATTTGAAAAAATTGCTGTTGGAACTTCTTCTACTGAATTCTCAAGCGTGCTTTTATTGTTTTCCTCGAATGCAGAATTGCTGTCATTTGTCACTTCAGAAATTATTTCAATCTTTGGGTGATAGTCCTGCTGTAAAGGTAGAAATTTAATTGAAAAATTATTCTTAGATATAGAAGCTAAAGGATGGGTAAATATCTCTTGGATCCATGTAACAGTTGTCAGCTTTAATGTGCTGTTCTCATAAAATATATGGAATATATGGTTCACCCATAGCTCTGCTGCTTTGTAAATGAATCTTAGGTTAGGAATTTCTGAGGCATCAGCAATGAACTGACCATAAACTAATTAACAGTTAATAAAAAGAGCAGCTATTTCAGCAATTCAGCAATTGAATAGGGCTCTGTTCTAATATTTTACTCCAAACAGAGAAACGTGACCAACATCTTCATCTGTCTTCAGCTGAGAACCGAGCACCCTTTGGAGCAGGACAGCTGCTAACACATCCTTCCCTAATCCTCTTTCCTTGCCTTCTTTTAATTGGAGGCTTTGTTGGCCAAGACATTTTGCAACCCTGTTATGAGTCTGTGATCAACAGGGCAAATCAGTTCCATGCCTTATGCTGACTCTAGGAACTGTTGGCATTATCTTGGAAAGACTTGTAAGAGTCCTGCACCAGCCTCTGTCTCCAGCAAGGCCAGTATGATTCTAAGATCAGCATGAGAATCCAGACTGTGCTTTTAAACTTTGTTCTCTTCTTTTTTTCTCTTCTATTTCTTCTTATAGGCTTGTGCCTAAAAGATTAGTTTGAGCAAAGCAAAACACTGAGGTGGACAAGGACTGGCCCGCAGTGGAGAGGAGGAGTTTTAATCTCTCTGTGATTTCAGCTGAAAAGTCAGATTTTATTCAGCAGCAGGCAATTTGCACCATATTAGTACTGGTAAAGTATATTTTAAGACTAATCTTCAGTATAACACTACATCCTGTTAAGAAATTAAACTTACGTAACTGTTGCATTACTGATCATAACTTTTTATTCTATTTTTGCTACATATGAATATAAAAAAAATCACATTTAAAGAAAGAAAGATTTACATGTAGATATGAACTGCCGACATCATCCATTTTAGTTTGTAAATGCATAAGTGATTGCATCCCCAAACCAGCATTTCACAACTTAGATTATCCTCATTTTGCAAAACGTTTGTAACTGTGTTCAGGGAAGCTTTATTACTGGAATTAATGAAAATGTTACCTTTTGAACAAAGATTTCATCTTCTGGAGGAAACTCACTTACAACTACATCTTCTAAATCAGGCAGTTCCTGTGAACAATCACATATCAATAATCAGTGGGCAGTGCTACTGTAACCCATGAAAAATGACATCTCTGGCTCACTGGACAACGTCTCCAAAGCAATGCTCATTAGGGTGCAAGGCCACAGCCAGCAGGGCCCCACTGCCATCTTCTCCCAGGGACAGTCTGCTGTTAGGCACGTGGGGGAAAGGGAAAATTCATCTGTCTCCAGAAATAGCAAATGGGGAAGCAATAGCCCTAATGTCAGGTTAATGAATGCTCTTTTTTACTATGCTGTGTGATTATGAAGGAAAACAGGATGAAGAGTAAGGCATTACCAGGATTTTAAAAGCAAACATGGTTTATTCTCTTTGCTGTTTCCTATCTATTCAATAGATTTAATCCCACTGCAACTCATCTTTACAGGCAGATCCAAATCCAGACCTGCAGTCTTCCTGAAACTGCAGATCAGTAAACTCTGTTAATGTAAATACATCCAATAAAGCAACGTTTTACTGATAACGCCCCATAATTAAGGATACAGAACTGCAAACTTGCTGAGAACTGTTTTTCCTCAGACAAGTCCCATAATCGCAGCTTTCCACTAGAAAATATTATCTCAGACAACTATTATTTGCTGACATGAAAGCAAAACCAGAAGGTGGGAATGCAAAATCACAAGTAGAACCTAATACTTGTTGCCATTTTTTTTACTGTAGGTCAATACTGGGATAAACATCTCCTTTTGTTTTTTGATATCTTTAGCACTTAATGACTTTGTAGCAGACTGCTTGGTGTGGTAGCATCAGGAACATCTATTCTGTACTGTCTTGTGTGGTGAAGATTATCACAGAATTAAAATCAAGAAAGGAAAGTTCTCCTTCTTGATATGTTTGCAGCTAGTGCAGCATGTCCTGAAGTCACACTGATTTATAAAAATAGCATTAAAAATGTACAAATCAAGATCTGAGACTAATGTGAAGTTGGATGTCAATAGGGAGATGAAATAGCTGTTAGTCTTGTTTCAGTCATCAGGGTGCACATGCAGATCAAGCCAAAATCACTTACTACAAGTTAACCTAGTTTGGGTACATGTGGTTCCTGCACTGCCAAGGCATGTGCAGCAACATGAGCTTGTTTCTGCTTGACACAGGGATGTCATAACCACCCACTGCAAACCCTCCTCCACTCTTCTCCCTTATATTACTCCTGAGACCATCTACAGACTCAGGATATGAATAAAGACAATGGTGCAGCTCCAGAGCTTCTCACCACTGGCATCTTCCCAGCCATTCCCCGCTATGTCAGCACTAAGATTCTTTGGAATATCTGCAATAGGGTAAGTACTGCAGGCTGTTGGGAGAGCCTCTTTCTACTACTAAATGTCGTTGGTGAACAAGTAGCACAGAACTGAAATGTGCATTAGAGTGTGCTCTGGGTTTGGTTTTTCTTCTGTAGAATTAAAATAGTCCCACTTTTTATGTCTCTAAAGAAACCCCACGGATGGGGGCTTAAGAGTTACTTTTATACTGCCCTAAAGTTTGTGCAAAGGGGCTTCCTATGGTGCCATAGAGCATCAAGGGAAAAACAAACACCGAATCAAGAAGAACCTCACATTGTGGGTATCTACAGTGTCACTACGTATTTAAAACCTTTATTTCAGATGCTGCAAGATCTCCTTTTAAGAATAATATTGTGCATACTTTGAATTGCTGCCCATTTTCTCCACTGTTTCTTTTGAACCTACTATTAAAAACAGCTAAACAGGAGGACGCAGCAGCAAACCCTCTACTGAAGCAGTGGGCTGAGCCCTTCAATAACAACATGGAAGTTTTTCATGGGAAATTAAGAGCATGGCAAAGATCTGAGGCTTTTCTGCCAGTAGTTAACAATGCCAGTAGAGGGTATCGAAGAGTGTATTAAGTGCTCTGGGAAATCATAAGCTCAGAAGTTTTTATTGCTGATTACATCGTAGTCTGACACTGTCAGTTTATCATTAGGGTCCTAATTAGGACATATTGAACAATTCTCCTTTGAAATGAAGTTGTTTTTTTCAGTGGTGTCTATGTCCTTCTTATGGTTAAATGTGGTAAACATGTTTAAATGTTGCATCAGATAGAAACTTTAGATAATAGAAGATCATACTACAAATGTCAATCAGTTATTATATATCTGAATAATATACATTCTACTTTTCTTGGAAACTGACAACAGAGTTCTATTTTGAGAATTAACTTATAATATCTAATACTGCTGGGTAACATTTACAATGATGGAGGTGCTATTTCTTCCCTATGCTTTTTCTGCAATAGTTCATATTTTCAACTGCATATTTCATTGGAGTGTTGATAAAGAGGACAAATTTGTCTACTGGATTCTTTTTGCTGTGATTTCTGTTTTTAAATGACAGCCCTCATAGGCTTCTCCAGAGAAATTACAAAGATAGAAAGCCAACTTCAGGTGATTTAGAGGGCAAAAGGATTTACAGGATAAAAAAATGTAAGGACAAAATAAACTCTGGAAGCATTCTTTATATATGTTTCACTGGAGAGAATACCCCTGCAACTTTGCTTTTTTTTTTTCCCTTTCTTTTTATTTTTCCTAACAGTAGACCTTTCTTAAAAACCTACCCATAGAGTTTTATTAGCCAGAATATTACAAGAATTAACTTGGAGAAGACAATATTTACATGTAAACTTCTCAAAGTCTGAATCCAATACATACATCAAGAGAAAGTTTCTCCAGTGTCTCCAGTTTGAACTGTTCAATTTCAGCATATTCATCCCTCTCAGGAAGCATGGCCTTGTCAGTGGCTGCCTCCTGTCCTGGTAGATCTAAAGAATAATCAAAAGTCAGTTGCAGAGAACTAACTCAATAAAGAAATGTCTATATTGCAACAGGAGGCATTGCAAAACCAGACTGCTGGGAACCTGCCTACCACTGCAGAATTCACAACTGAATCCAGCACTTTGTCTTTCTGTGATATTCTGAGTCTCTCTTACATTGTATAAATTAATATTTGCATTTTGCCATAATGTGTTCCACAAATCTATAAAAGCATTTCTCTATGTGTGAAGGTACAAAACCATCTCTAGAGTGATGACCAGCTTCTGTTGGCAGACAGACTGCCCAGTTTATGTGGGAGCAAGGAAAGTCTGTAAACTCTCTTAGCCTGTCACTAAACCTGGCATGTTTGAGAAGTGGAGTTCCACATTTAAGTTGCAGAAGTTGCAGGTTAAGCCTTCATAATATTTCTACTTGTTGTATTTAAAGAATATTTTAGCCAGTAGTGCTTGATTTTACTTAGGTGCTGTGGAAATCTAATGGAATGTTTTTATGTATGAATTAGTTGGCTTGAGCCACAGCAGAGGCAGTGCTACACTAACAGTTTGGCTCATCATCTCTGCATTCTCAGTTTGGGTTGGCTCATCACTGAGTACGTTACCGTCTGTCTGCTCGTTGAAATTTACACATTTGTAAGAGTCTGGTTCCTGTGCACCCTCTTGAACTTCATCAAGCAGATTTCCAGATGTGAAATCTTTGTTATTTCCTCTATTTGGCAGAAGTGTTATCACTTCATCACAAACATCAAAACCCGCATTTTTAAATTTCTCAGTCTTTTCTTGAGCTTCCTCTTCTGATCTGTTTGAAGTCTCTGATGTATTAGAATTTCCATCGCCATCTTTTGAATTTGCAGGTGCTCCTACAGAAGTAATAATTTCATTAAAAATTGCTGAGCTAATCTACCACTGCTCATTTTAAATATTCAAACACTACTACATTGGGCTAAAATACACAGCAAAAGCTCCTACTTTGAGCACCTATTCGTGGATGAGTAGCCTTCCCAAGACTGCAGCAATGCTGTTTTCCCATCTCAATTCCCCAGCAAACAGAAGTTCCCCAGAAAAAAAAAAAAAACACATCTAGAGAAAACGCTTAAATAATAAATGTCTGGTATTTCTAATACTTTGAAAAGGCTCACAAGTGACTACATATTTAAACACATGCTTGAAGACTTCGATGGATCAGCAACAACTGCTGGTTACCCTTTCCTTTGTGCAATCCGCTTGCAGGCAAAGTTTTACTTGTTAGTCAATCCAGAGATGTATCAGATAAAGACTCCTCTGCACATTCAAACTGAAGAAGTCACAGACATCTTCCAAAATGATAAGCACAAACCTTCTAGGGTATCTGTTGCAACTCCTTCCATGCACTTTTGTCTCCTCTTTTCCTCTGCTCTTTGCCTAATTGCTGCTAATGCATCAATGCTATCTTGGATTTTTTTTCTCTCTCTGGTTTCCCATTTTTCCCTTTCTGCTTTCTCAGCTTCAAGCCCTCCAACAGCCCAGGCTTCCGCACAGGCTCTAATGAAAACACAAAAGCTCACTGTAATACAGCTATAAAAGCCCATCTTTGCAATGAGAGAGAAATTTAAAATAGCTTGCAACAGCACAAAATAGCTGTGAGAGAAAAAAGCAGATAGCAGTGACAATCCCTTATGCAACAGAGATGCATGTTTATCTCATCTTGTACGTGGAACTGAAACAAAAGAGAGAGAGATATCCAAATGCTGGTTGGTGATTACACCACCAGAGGTCAGCCTGATCTTGGCTCAGCTTTTCCAGACACCCACTCAGTTTCTATTGAAATCAGGATTTGCCTCTGGTCTACAGACCTGGCATAAAACAATTCTGTTCAAGAATTATTTTGTGAAAAAATACATTGCTTTTTTCTACGTATGTTAGAAGTAGAACTCTGTAGACTTCTCCTCGAAGTCACCCACCTTCAATAAATTATACTGGTCAGTCTTCTTTTCCTTTCATGACAATATTGACAAAAAATGTATGAGTGATTGCTAGCACTTGATCTTTACTGCTGTGTAAAGATGGCTGTGTTTCTTACCTATCCTTTGGGAAAACTGGTCTGTCATCCAGGTATGTCAGCTGTTTTAGTCGAACAGTGAGTGTTTTCCTATAATTAGCAATCTTCTTTATCACCTCGTTTCCCATCAAATTCAGCACATGCTAGAGAAACAAGGGAAACAATTTTGAAACTTGAGTAGCAAAAACCCCACTCTGGATATGCACTTTCCCTGTCATTTCAAAAGCAAGAAATGAATAAAACATCCAGGGTGTTACAGGTGATCCATAAGAAACAAAATAATGTTTAATAACATTTATTTTAGACTGATACCTACTGTGCACTGAACTACCCAACAAAGCCACTTAATGGGGTTCACCCACACAAAACACAAACCCTCAGCTATTTTTGGCTTACCAGATTAGGCATGGTCTCCAGAATAGCTACAATACTCGGATCACTTAGATTGTTGTGGGAAAGATCAAGAACAGAAATACTTGGGCATTCTTGCAAGTGCTGGATGTCTTCCACTGTTCGTAACTTATTGTGAGCAATCTGCAGAGTCTGCAGGACTTTCAGACAAGCTGCCAGACAAGAACAGTACAATGAAAGGAAAGGTAAGAGTTGTTGCTTCACAGAGGGTTTTTTGGAGCAAGTAAAAACCTGCATTGTCAAACTAGTTGTTTCTATTGAATTTGGAGCTTTTTTCTAAATTTGTTATTCTGTTATATATACGTTTTGGCTAGGCCTCCAAAGCTGCTTTCTTCACCCCAGGGAAAAAGAGCTGCTTGGTTTTAGGATGGTGGTTGTTTTTAATACACATTTCAAACTAATCAGTTACACAAAAGCAAGAGCTTGTGTTTCAAAATTCTCCAATGTATGCAAGTAGTAAGGCAGAGAAATTGTTTTTTATTTTCTGCTGAAGATAGAACAAATCTTTTAGCAGATACAAGATTTGGCAATTGTGTCTGCAACTGCCAAAGCACATCTTAACTGTAAAGCAAATGATAAAAACTGGATTGTCAGCCTGTCTGCAAAACAGATAAATAATGAGATGGTATTAAGAAGTGAGGAAAAACTACTTAACTATCCTAGGTATCCATGTGAAAGTAGGTCCTAAGTACTTTCTGTTTCTCAACATAGGTTTGATGCAACAGAAGCCTTGTGGGCTTTGGTATGGATATTGTGCAAAATTCTGACACAAATTAAAAAATCCCTTTAAACTAGTGCCACTAATAAAAGCTTAGTCAGAGCTTAGGAAATGGGGCTTGTCAGAGGCTAAAACATGTTGCACCAACGATTCTTACAGAGATTCTCAATGGTCCTAATGTAGTTGTTACTGATATTGAGGGAATCCAGCTTTTGTAAGGGTTCAAGGTTTTCAATTTTCTCAATTAAATTGAGTTGCAAGTAAAGGCAACGCAGCTCTGTCTGAGCCTCCAAATTCTCAATTTTTCTTAAGCCATTGCATTGCAGCCACAAACATTTCAGTCCAGTATATTCTTCAAGATTCTCCAGGCGGTCAAATCCTGCAGAGAAAATAAGATGTTTTAAAATGAAGTGGCATTGGCTGAAAATGGCTCTTTGGAAGAGAAAGTTCCATTAAACCAGAGCTGCTGAAACAGCCTGAGAGAACACTTGGACTGAAGTTACTGCCAATATTTCCACTGAATTCATGGTACTGTTTCTGGCCCATAAAAGGCAAAACCAGGTTGGTACCTACTCTGGTCTGTATCTCAGCAGCCCTTTAGATGCTAAGTAATACATAGCAAAACCAAGGCAGAATGCAGAAGGTAGCATTTCCTATTTATTTGGAAGAATTCCGAGGCTAACTTGGACCAGGTAACTGCATCGTGCAAAAACCTGCTCAGAGATCACAAGAGGATGAGTAATGTTAATTCTAACAATTTTTTTTCTTTCAGTAGTGTTTGCAAACATGCAGCAAGTCTTTATAGTTTATTTCCTTCTTGACCATTTTTATTTGGCAGTAAAAAAGGTCCAAAAGCTGGAAAAAGCTCTTTACACAAACAGTTTCAGGAAAAATACATTTATTTTCCTCTGAATGCAACCCAGGCCAGTATTTTAAGACATTTTTCAGAGGGTCCTGTTTCAGGAAAAGAAACCAAGAATACATCCCTTGATTCCTATAGATCCTTTGAATGGCTCCACAAAGTGAGTTAGATGTACAATCAGTTTACTTTTCTACCTTCATATTGACTTGTTTTGTTTCCCAAGTCCAGTACTACATAAAATTGTGCTTCTAATTTAAAAGAATGACTAGATACCTTACTTCAGTGAGCCATGAAATAGATTCTCTGCTACAATGCTACTTACGATGATCAAGCTAGGCAGCCACGTCCACATCTTACCTTTATAATGCAAGTACAGTGTATCATTTAAGTATGGGGTCCAGTATAACTTCTGCTGTTTACAGATGTCTAGCAGAATCTTTTTTGTCATTCTAAAATAGTACAGGAAGCAGAAGAAAATGAAAAATGTATTTCAGTGCACATTCTGAAATCTCTGGTTTCCTTACAGATTCCAATGCAACACAATTAACAATTCTTTTGTGCAAGAGAAATAGCTACAGCTTTCAAAATTATGTTTCAAATTTTTAAAAAGCAGTGGGTTTTTTTAAGAGTGGCTTTTCATTTCTACCTTTGAAGTGAGTTACCAAGCCCTTCTGCTAAAAAACAGAGAGTTCATAGGAAAATGGGCAGGGAATTAGAGAGTCCATCTTCTTGGAAAAGGGCAGCATGACTCTATGTTAGCTTCTGGTTCCAGTGTTAGCTTCCTCTCCAATTCTTCCCCCCGTTCCTTGTTGCTTTGGTACAGGACCTTTGGTGGCAGAGCCAAAATGCAACATTTTTGTCAGACTAGAAAAATCAATAGTTATCAACTCAACATTTTATTGAAATGCTGACTCCAAAATAGCACTCAAGGAAGTTTTGATATACAGCTGTTTGCTGGCTGGGAATGCCACTAGGAATTAACACAGTGCCTTATCTGAACTGATGCAGAGACATGGTTACAACTACTGGCAAATGACTTCCACAGGAACGCACACAATTTTCTCCAGATCCAGTAAATGACTACATCATGTGGTCAGAATGTAGTTTGCTACTGTGGCCATAAAAACCAAACATATGTACAGATGCTAGAAATATCAGTAATACCTGATTTATCCATTATTCTCAAGTTCATCTTCAAAATTGTTTTCCAGAACTGAGATGAACACACAGAATAGCAAAACTCCTGATGGTGCCAACACATCCAGAGACAATGTATTACCTTACAGAGCCTCTCTTTTCTTCTGTGCTTTCACTGGATGAGCTGGTTCCAGACTTCTGATCAGTACCTGACTTTTGTTCATTCTGTTTGTCAGCTCTGGACATACAGTTGACTTCTTTCTCTTGAGTTTTAATAGCTTTATAAATAAGAAAATGAGTTGCAATTTAACAGCAAGGGCAGGGAAAATGTGTCATTGCCAATACTTTAGAGAAATATTGAAGAGCACTTGAATATGAATTTCAAGAGGGTTCCAACTAAGATTTCTGCTGACGTTTTTAATGAAACTTAACTTTTTTACACAGCATCATAAAATAAGTAGTAGTAATTGAACTGTTGAAATCTGCTTTTTTTTTTTTTTTTTAAGATCTGGAAGCCAGATAGTACCCATTATTCTTAAGATTATTATAATGTATGGTGACACTGTAGTACTAACACCGATGTTCCTACAGTGTCAGACCGTATTTAATATGTATTACATTTAATTAACACCAATTTGAGTTTACAGTAAAGAGACTACAGTAATGGTGTATCAGAGTCATCCCAAGCTAGCTTTTGTACAGATTTACCCTTTTGTGCCCCTTGGAAGGTCTCTTTATACTGCCTTTGATTAATTGCAATTTCAGTATTTCTCTCTTCAGATACTTGCCCTGGACCTTCTACTTGCACTTGTAGTCCGTACATTTAAAGAGAAAGTGCAAACAAGATGATTGTACCAGCTTACTTAAATATGACTGTAATTAAATCATAATAATCAGACATATTTAGTAACATAAGAGGCAATGGGCTGAAACTGAGGCACAGAAGTTCCACCTGAACATAAGGAAGAACTTCTTTACTGTGTGGGTGACCATGCACTGGCACTATTTGCCCAGAGAGGGTGTGGAGCCTCCCCTCACTGGAGATATTCCAGAACCATCTGGACACAATCCTGTGCCGTGTGCTCTGCGATAACCCTGCTTGAGCAAAGAGGTTGGACCAATGACCCACTGTGGTCCCTTCGAACCTGACCCATCCTGTGACTGTGACTTAGAGGTCAGGCTAGCTGTGTGATTACAACACTGGAAGAAATATCTCTCCGGCAACAGGAAAGTAAAGAAATATAGGGAAAGGAAAAAAGGCCATAGGAAGATAGCAATTGAGTATGCCTCAGTTATGCCAGGATTTCCAGTGACTTTGCTGGGAGAAAGCACACACTCGTATTTGCTTCCAGATGAGTATGAACAGCCGTGATATGCAGGCTTTGTGTGCTGGCGAGCGAGCCGGAGGGGCTCACCTGTGCTCAGGGCGCTGCCCTCACGCTCCGTGTGGGCACCTCCGCTACCGGTGTCGCCCAGCGGCCCCTCTGACACCTCAGGCGCCGGGCCCTCCCCTCCGCGGCCGCTGCCCGGGTCTCCAGCGGGCGCCGCCTGCATTCTAACACCCCCCGAGCCGGTGTGGGATTTACGCTCTTTTTCAGACAAAACGTCCACAGGCTTTAGTCGGCGGCAGGCGAGG
>VZRR01013927.1:1026789-1120837 GCA_013398015.1 Oreocharis arfaki | reverse complement strand
GTCGTTCAGGGCCGGGGCTCGGCGAGGGGCCGAGGCGTCGGGCCAGCCCGCTGGGGCTGCGCGGGGAGGGCGCGCCCGGAGCCCGCTGTCCCGCCCTGGGCGAGGGGCGGGCGGGGCGTGGCGGTGCCGCGCGGCACATCGGGTCCTGTCGAGGAGAGGATGGATTTGTGCTTATTTAAAAATGTATTAACCATTAAAAGCCGTGTGAGGCACAGCAAGCTTGGTGTGCGGGGTGCCTGATGCGCTCCACCGTGCCGTCATTCAAGGACGGCGGCAGATGCGGCGCTTTTGACAGCGCCGGGGACTGACGTTCTGTCTCTGAGCCTGCTTTGTCTCTCATGTAGCTTTTTTGTCCTTGAAAGAGCCCGTTGTTTCTTTATATCTCAGCTCCCTCGTGCTAGTTATCCTTGCTTCTCTTGTAGGTAGTTCTTCATCTTCCAGAATTGGTTTTCAGCTGTTCAGCTTCTGCTTGAATTGTTTTATTTACAGCATCGTTAATCAGTGTTGTTGCAGTATAACTGGTTAATAGCTAAACCCTGGAAAAAGGGCTAAACAGTACCTAAACCAGTGAGGATTAGGGTAGGTGATACCTAAGTTTTAGCAGACTGACTTGTGGCTTTTCTGCATCAAAACAGAGTTTAAACTGTAACATGCTGAATCTCAAAGTTTATCCATACAGTCTGAAAAGTTTACGTGGTCCAAGAGGCAATTGTAATTGCCTGTGTCTCTTTTTTTTTTTTTTTTCAGGCTTCTGATCACCATGGCTGCGGTGGATCAATTCTCCCTCTTGTACAGAGAAATCAGTCGCTCCTGCAGTTTCTACATAGAAGCCCTGGCTATTGTTGGAGCTTGGTACACAGTCAGAAAGTGTGTGTCTCTGGCGTTTGGCACTTACAGTGCGCTCCGGCTACACGTTATTCCAAAGCTGAGCGGGGAGATTGATCTCGTCAAGAAGTACGGAAAATGGGCCGTGGTCACTGGTAAGAGATGAGGTGGTGAACTTGCTTGTGTTTATGTAACGTAGTGTGCCGGTACTGTGGCACTTGGTAGCTTGTGCCGCTGGGTGAGCTTTATGTCACAAACTGGGCCTTGTAGTATCTCTGATTGAAGGTTAATCTGCCTGAGCAGTGGCTGTTGTTCATTGCCTTTATAAATTAATTCCTCAGAAGATGGGCAGGCTAAATGAGTTGACTGGCTGCTGAGAAAGAATCACAGTAATTGTTGCCCAGATTTGCAAGGTGCATATTGAGCACCTGCAAATGTAGACAGAGATGCAGACAAGATCTTTTTTTGCTATGAGGTGTTCATATGTGCTCTAGTTCTTCTACACAGTTTGAGCCCTGTACCTCTGACATCCCTGCCTTTCATTAAGGTTCTTCTTTGAACTCTCTTTTTGTCATAGAAAATATAAAACTTTTATGAGGGGGATTGCAGAAGGTTGTTGACAGTGTTGTCTTTACTGCTGTGTCTTTGAATTCAATATATTCAGTGCCACATGATCTCAGGAAAAAGAATAAAGCTCTAATTGAAAGAGCTTTGTCAAAGTAGAAGGCTGGTGTTGCTCTGTTTTTCACTTGTGTGCTCTATTGGTGTTTTCTCTTGCAGGTAGCACAGATGGTATTGGGAAGGCTTATGCTGAAGAACTGGCAAAGCATGGTGTCAACATCATCTTAGTCAGCCGAAACAAAGAGAAGCTGGAGGCTGTATCCCGGAGCATATCTGAAACCTATCAAGTGGAAACAGATTTCATAGTAGCTGATTTCAGCAAGGGGCGTGAGCTTTACCCAGCCATTAAGGAGGCTCTGAAAGACAGAGAAATTGGGATTTTGGTGAATAATGTAGGAATATTTTATGCCTACACAGACTATTTTACTAATCTGTCTGAGGATACGCTATGGGACTTGATGCATGTAAATATTGCTTCTGCTACCATGATGACACATATCGTGCTGCCAGGCATGGTAAAGAAGAAGAAAGGTGCAATTGTGAACATTTCTTCAGCAATCTGTTGTCAGCCAACACCGATGTTGACAGTTTATGGAGCCTCTAAAGTAAGTTGGGGTGTAGTGTTAAATGTATGCATTGGAAAGTACATTATAGGTTGGTTGTGTTATGAGGGGTTTTTTAACTCATTCAGCAAGGATGTCAAAATACTTGAATGTTTTCTAGGGTTTGTTTAAATATTGGAGGTGAATGATACATGGATTGTGCAGTAAACTCTTCATCCTCACCAGTGCTGGGCTTTGAACCAAAGTCAGTGCTCTTGGGTTTTGTGTGAACTCTGGCATAACAGTTACTATAGGAGAAATGTTGCCTTTCTGAGATGCACAAAGGCAGTTCTGTGAGCCCTGTTGGAAGGGTCAAGAGTTTAACTTCTCTGTTCTTCAGCTGAACTGTGCACATACCTCAAGCCTTTTGCATAGCAGTATTTGGTAGCAGAAAGGGCTATACTCATGCTCAAGCCACCACTGTGACAAGGAGCGTGGCCAAATCGAGCCACTGCTTCATGTAATACCAAGGAGTGTTGTGCCCTATTTGGGGACAAGTGAAAAGAGCTCCCCCATAATTGTCCTTCCTGAAGAGATCCAGCCAATAATGAATAGGATGGGGCAGCTGGGTGATGCTGGAAGAATGAATGCTCATGGTGATGGTGGATTTACACTGGATGATGTGCTGCTGAATCCACAAAAGCAACTGGGATTGTGGAAGGGTCTCACCTAGATCCAGTGTCTAAACACAAATGGTTATTGCTCCCAGCTATCTGTGGCTGCCCTCTGTTGTAGCCTTGCTCCTGACACAGCTCTTGTGTTTCCTTTGGCCTGGAGCAAAACCAGCTCTTACTACCCCAAGGTGTAAAATTCCTTGCAGACTTTCTTCAGTGTGGAAACTGGCTTAAGATCACTGTTTCTGTGCGGAGTATCTGCCCCTTTGGTTATGCTAAGTGTGTGTAGAACTGCACCTTGAATTAAAACAATTAAAAGGCTTGAATGAAAAAGAAGAAACACAAATGTACCAAAGTTTCTTCGTTTAGCTGACATAATAAATCCAAATCCTAGATCAGCAATCCATCTTTAAGCCTGGCCTCAGAACACGGAAATGAGAACAAGCTGCTGTAACATCCTAAGCCTCTTTGTGCAGTAACAGTGAATGGTGTTTGAAGTGGTTGCTTTAGTTTTCCTAAAGCAGCTGTAAGAGCATTTGTACAAGATGCTTTCCCAGCAGACTGTTGGGAAAACCTTTTGCAAGGCTGTTTGGGAGCAGAACGATGTCTGCTTACAAGCTGAGTCTGAAATGCTCTTTCTCAGGGAGAACTGGCTGTGTGGCACAGCAGTAGCTTCAGTAAGGAAGGCATCAGTGTTGCTGCCCTGATAAGGCTGAGCCAGGCTCGTTTTTCAGTCTGATTCCAGCAGTCCCAGTTATCAGGCTTGTGCTTTTCTTGTTATTGTGTAGAAGTGAAATGAGCTAAAGGAGGTAATGCAGATACACATTAACAAATGAGTAATTCTGTATAAGGGAGTCCCAGGAAATAACAAACCTGGCTTCTGGAGAAGACAGTTGAATGTGAAATCCACCTGTAAATGTATTAAAGAGTGAGACTTAATTTCTCCGTCTGACAGAAGTAGGAAGAACTGGCTGTAAAGTGTCCTTGCAATGCCCCCAGACCAAACAAGGCGTTTGTTTTAGACGGAATAAATGTTTTTATATTATTTTTAAGCAGAAATTGTCAGATTGTGTTAAGCAGTCACTTTGTGCTGCAAGTTACTGTACCATGGCAGGTTTATAGCAAATAACAACACATAGAAATGTTGATAATACTTCAGAAATTAATATTTTTACACTATTTATTAATTTTTAAATTGAGCTGGTGTATAAAATGTTACAACTTTTCTGTAATTTTAATAAAACCTTGCCCTGAGAGTTCATTGTTTAAAAAAGAAGAAAAAAAAGGTCTCTTTCTGCTTTTGTCTTTCTAGAGCTACTTGGACTATTTCAGTAGATCACTACATTATGAGTATGCCTCTAAAGGAGTTTTTGTACAGAGTCTAATGCCATTTGTAACTACTACAAAAATGCTAGCATTCAGCAGCACTATATCAAAGAGATCTATCTTTTTTCCTACTGCTGAAGAATATGCAAGTCATGCTGTTTCTACTCTTGGGTTATCCATAAGGACCACTGGTTATTGGAAGCATGCAATACAGGTAATGGAATTCACTAAACTATTTCATGTTTGTCAGTAGAAGTAAATCAGCTGTTTACTTTCTTAGGAGTCTAAATGAAAACTATGCTCATTCTGAAAAAGTGTGATATATGTTGTAGACTTTAAGGCATTGTGCCATGTTTTGTCACTGGTTCTGCTTTAGAAAATCATGCTTGGGCACGCTTATTTTTAAGATCAGAGAACGAATCCAATTCTCCCTTGAAATGCACAGCAAAAATGGGAAAGAGTCAACTTTCCACTGAAAAGTAGAGAGTATCTCATTTCACCTGGGGTGTTCCTGACTGGGCAAGTGTTTCACTGTCTTCTGTAAATAGAAATAGCTTTTTTTGGTCTTAATATATTGAGCATATTTCTGCTTTGGGGTGGAGTGGGTAGGGAGGATGGAATAATAGCAGGAAAAAAACCCCATATTTTTGTTCTAAGCTACCTGGAAGCAGGTCCTCCATTTGTTAGGGTTTTCATTTTTGGGGGCAGACTGTTTTATGCACATTGGTCACATCTCAGGTATCCTACCTAGTTGCTTCCTATAGCATTGGGTTGAGTAGATGGAAATGAAGAAGTGGGAATTAGTCCAGAAGAAATAAAAGAGACAGGATGGATTCTGGCAAGATGTGGCAATTAAAGGAAGAGGACAGAATTGCTGTTGTAAACTTGACCGAATCAGGATTCAGGATTTATTTGCAGAACTTAACTGCTCAGCTGTGGGTACTACTTCCGAAACAACTAAATAAATACATTTCCAGGGGGTTGAATTCAAGGCTTAGTTGATGGTATTCAAGCACTTTTTTGCCTTGCTTTAGTAGTGATTTGAGAAACTGTTCACTTTAATGGAATATGTCTTAATCTGTCCCTTCCTTTCATTTTTTTCTGTTCTCTTGTCTCCCTGTGCCCCTCCACAGTTCACGCTGGGTGAGTGCCTGCCTGAATGGATGTGGGCATGGTTTGCACTGTATTTGGGCAGAATTCTACGCAAGCAAGCTTTGGCAGCCAAAGCTAAATAGGAGTAGCTCGATGTCCCACGTGACAGTTCTGATCAAGAGTGCTGCAGAAATGTTTAATGCACCTTGGAGGACTCACTGTAACTTATCTATACCTTGTTAAGCAAGCTACGTAACCTAGACGACAGAAGTCTGGATTCCCTCTGTATCCTTGTATTAAATAGCTCCTCTGCTGCTTTCCTTTATGACAGATCGCTGATGTTCTTGATGTTAATCTCTCTTCACTTTCTCATTGAGATAATTAGGCAGGAGCAGGCACAGTGTTATTTCTGACAGTAAGTGACCGTCTCTCACATAGTGCTACACGATGTCCGTTTGAAAAGCTGAGAGAATTTGAGACTCCTCCAAATCCATCAGAAGCGGGACCCCCAAAAAATCCAGCCATTCAAAACGCCAACTGTGAAGTTGTGGAGAAGATGGGGAGCAGCGGGGGGGGAGGGTATCAGGGTCAGGGACCCATGACAGGGGTCTGTCCACAGCTGGCGCCAATCTCAGCTGGCCCTCAAAGCCGTTTGCTTCAACTGTGCGGGGTAAAACTTGTGTTGCCTACAGCGCCTTCCTTCCACTCGTTGGCAGAGGGGCTTTAAACCCATACATTTAATTTGCCAAGGGCTTAGCTGCAGCTTGGTAACGGTGGCGCTGCCGTGTCCCTGAGGCCCGCCCCTGCCGGCACTATTCCCTGTGGGATAGCGGGACTCCCGCTCGCCTTTTCCCGCGGGCTCCGCCGGGCGGTGGCAGCTCCGAGAGCCCGGTACCGCCCGCGCATGCGCAGCGCGGCCCCCGCGGGGCTCTCGCGAGAGCGCCGTAGTAAACAGCGCACAAGATGGCGGCGGGCCGGGCGGCGGCGGCGGCTCGGTGAGCACGGGGCGGGCGGGCCGGCCCGGGAGCGCCGCGGCTCCCTCGGGGTCTGGGGTGCGGGCGGGGCGGAGCGGTGCTGTGCTGTGCTCGCCGCCCTTCGTCTCCGGGGCTGCCTTGCCCGCCGCCGCGGTGCGGGGCGCTCCTCACCGGCTGTCACTTCACGTCCGCCCTGCCCGGGCCGGGAGCGGCGGCGCTGCCCCGCACGGTGTCCGGCTGCGCTCACTACGGCTTTTAGTCCCGCCGGGACGGTACCGGGCACACGCTAGCTGGGCTCTGTAGTGTCGCCGGCAGAGCTCCCCGGACGGGACGGTGCTGCTGCACTACAGCCGGTGCTCCCTGGGGCTCTCGCAGCCGGCGGTCCTTGCGGCGTGCCCAGCCCTCGGGATGGGGTGCCCTCGCTTCGGGAGAAGCAGGGAGTGACTCCAAGCGTTGCTCTGCTAGGGCAGAGGCAAGTTGGCAAGTGTGAGTCCCGTCCAGCCCCTTACGGTATGGGTGTTAAACAGAATAAACCCGTGGGCGTGCTGTTCTTTTGCTCTTCCATCGTGTCCATCGTACTTCGTTATCGTGCTTACATGCAACCTGTTATCAGCCATAAGGGTGTTTATTTTGCTTATTTGTGTGGTTGTTTTATTTTATTGCTATAGGAGTTATTAACCGATGAAGTGATAAGTCAGGCAGAGCTCAGCCAAGGCCAGGAGTCAGTGCACTGTAACTAGGTTGAGTTAGGAATGAGGGGGAAACTCATCACAAGCAGTTCCCGGTCTGTCATGGTGTTGTCAGTCAAATCAAAATAGAGGGTATTTCTGTCCCTATTACAAGGAAATACTTGATAATGCTAAATAAAGTTAAATAAAAATGAAGTAACAGCTGTCTTGATGCATCTGTTGTTGTGCTGTGAGGTCACCCCATCATTCCCCTAAATCATGTGAATCCCCTAATAAGGCTCCTACTTTCTTGTCCTGGTCACAGCTGCAGTGTACAGTTCTGTTCTTCTCCAGGTGCTGTGACAAACCAGACATGAGTTTCTCTTTCCTTCTGTTTTAATGGCCTTTTATCTCTCAGTTACTGGTTGAGTGTTTGGAATTCAAAAGAGTACAAGCGTTGCGATTTTTCATGAGAGTATTATGCACTTCGGAGCATAAGGGGAAGAGACTGTCTCTCCATGTGGAAAACACTTTCAACACCTTCCTTTAACTTTACGTAGTTACATGCTGCAATCAGCTCTTGTTTTCTCAGGTGCCCATGTTTTTAGTAACACACACCCCAGCTCAAAAAAAATTTTGAAAGACTTTTTTTGTGCAGATTTTCAAGCACGGTCACTGCAGCTTTGCCTCCTCTGGTATCTCTTGTTCTTACCTGGCTTTGGCACAGAATTTGAATTGATTCTCCTTCTGTGAAATGATGTTCCATAGCGTTATTTCTATTTGCCGTGTTTCTGACTGGAAAAAATGCGTGCTTTTTTAAAGTGTCTATGGACACTTTTGTCATGTTACTGTTTTGTTTTGTGCTTTTTCCCCCCATGGGGCTTGCATGTCATTTTAAGCTCTTTGCTCCACTAACACCAAGTGTTGTTGAGTTTGGTGGTCATTGTTGCCTGTTCTGTTGTCAGGTTAATACCCGAGTGTTTCACATGTGCTCTGGTCTGAGCAAGGGAAGGACTTAAATGTTGGTGAAAAATTGTTAAATGAAATATGAGGAGCTTTTTTCCCTATTATTTCTAAAATGATCTACCAAAGGTGTCTTTGTTTTGGTGATTTTCAGACTGTACAGTTGCACAAACATGCATCTAATTATTTTCTGTATTGCCCTGCCTTACAGGTTGGCTTGCAATCAGCTTTGCTAATTCTTCTAGGGAATTATCTTTGCTATCAGAAATGGAGTACAGGACTCAGCTGCCACATCCTGAGTGACTGAATCATTTAATGCAAAATGGAGAAGAAGCGGAGAAAGAAATGAGCCTGTTCACTAGGCTTGACCTGAAAAGACCATGAAATCTCTACTTATTTTGGATCCAGCTTTAAGAATATCCAGTTGATCAGCACAGTGAAAGCGATGTTACTGAAACAAAAATGAACTAGTTTATAAAGAAGAAAACTGTGATTTGAATATATGGAATTTTTGGAATGAAACCATTTTCTTCTTTGACCATGAAGTTTGCAAACATCTGGCTTGTTCTGGTTGTTATTTTACTCTGTGGCAAAAAACACTTTGGTACCAGAGTAGGGAATTCCTCTCATGATGCTCACGTATGTCCTGGATGTTCTCGCCTTACTTTGAAAGTGGAGTTCACTTCAACAGTCGTGGAGCATGGTAATAAAGAGTTAAGGAGTAAAACAAAAATCCGTGTAATTTTCACGTGTATGTTAGTGATTTGTGGTGTTTGTGCAGTTGTAGCATTCACAGTTTCTGTAGAAGCACATAATCTGCTAAATTCTGTATATTGGAAAAGAGCAGTGCTTTTTGAAAGGTTCTTTGTTTAGCTGGAGACAGTGTTCCAATAACAAGAGAGGGGAGAGGGAAATCAAGAGAATGTTAAAAGTGAAAATGGAGTGTGAAAGCTCAACTGGGCAAGTTTGGTGTGCTTAGTAGCTGTTTTCACCTGCCCAGTGGTATGCTTGAGAGTCTTTTATGGAGTGTAACCACAGAAATGAGCCTTGAAGGAGTGAGAAAAGCAAGAATTCTCTGTGGATTTGTTAAAGAAAAAGTTTGGAAGCAATACTTGCATGGAAAAATGGCAGGTAGTTGTGAAGGGAGCAGATGAAAGGTGGAGTGAGGCAGATGCTGCTGCTGAGATGGCAGAGGACAGCAGCAGGACACCTTAACCCTGCATCCACGTGTTGCCTCAGGAACCTGCAGTATTCCTGCAGTGGAGCTGTGCTGTGCCTGGGTGCTTGCAGGCAGGGTGGCCGGAGTGACATTCCTGTGCGTAGTTGGCCACAGCCTTAACAGGGTGAATGTGGTGGTGTGAGCTGGGGCTGAGCCTGCTCACAGATCACTGGTGCAGATCAAGGACTTGACTGTTGAGTCTGACTTCGTTTTCTGAGCTTGTCATAGTTTGTGTCAATAATTTGCATTAAAGCTCAGTACCATGCCGAGTCTTCAAACCATACCTGTCCAGAAACACGCTGAATTGACATATCAGTTTGTGACAGTAAATCAGTTCCCTCACCCCTGCTCCTCTCACATCATTTCACTTTTCCATGATATTTACAATTCTGCCTTCCCTTTAAAGGTTTTCATCATATGTTTTAGGTTTTCTGATGCCATAGCCCCCACCTCTTCCCATTACATAGTGCAGAGATAAATTGCAAACTTGTAAAAGCAGCAGAAAAGTGCCTCAAATTGTGATTATTTGTTCTGAGTAAAGAAAAGAAAAATTCAGTCTTTGCAATGTGAATGCATGCATAAGCTGCTTAAACACCAGTTCTGATAAAGTTGTGCTCTTGTTCCAGAGTATATTGTGGCTTTTAATGGATACTTCACAGCTAAAGCTCGAAGTAAATTTATTTCAAGTGCACTAAAAAGTAGTGATATTGAGAACTGGAGGATTGTACCCCGCAATAACCCGGCCAGTGACTATCCGAGCGATTTTGAAGTTATTCAGATCAATGAGAAGCAGAAGGATGGAGTCCTCACACTGGAAGGTCATCCAAACATCAAGCGTGTGACACCTCAGCGAAAGGTCTTTCGATCTCTCAAGTATTTGGAGTGTAAGTTATTTTCTGTGTGGCTGCTTGAGATCTGCTTTGGAAAAGTGTTCTTAGCTTTATTTCAGCCCATCAGCTTAGTGTTACACAAGTGAGAAGTGCCCTGCAGTTTTTCTTAAACTCTTCTTTTGGTTATATAATTATCAGGGTCTTGTCATACGTTTGCTAAAAGCATGGTATATTTCCGTCTACAACATAGAAACATTTATTTTGCAGCAGTCAGTTATCTGAGACTATGGACCTCTGTATCTGTGGTAGATAAACCAGCAGCTTTTACTGATTTTGATTAGAGAAAACGGATACTCAGTAATCAAAAACTTTTGTTGTAACAGTATGATGCCTTAAGTTTGCGTAAAAATCAATTCTTTTATGGTTTTCCTCATGCTGTTTTTAATTTTCTTCATCCTAATTCTACGTAGCTGATCCAATGCTGCACTGCAATGAAACCAGGTGGACTCAAAAGTGGCAGTCATCCCGCCCCTTGAGAAGAGCGAGTCTTTCTCTGGGTTCTGGCTTCTGGCACGCCACAGGCCGACACTCGAGCAGGCGCTTGCTGAGAGCCATCCCTCGCCAGGTTGCTCAGACCTTGCAGGCAGATGTCCTCTGGCAAATGGGTTACACAGGTATGCTTTTGCTTGTTGCCTGAGAACAATAATGTTCTTGGAAAAACACGTGAAGTGTGAGGAGAGGCTAATTGACTCGTGCGTGTTAACCTCTCACTGGGTGCCAGGTTGTAAAGATTGAGAAATGATTTGGTTTGAAATGCATTGTATATTTATGGAGTGCTTGTTTGTGTGTGTGTACGTATTTAGGAGAAATTGGTAATGTTTATGATCTTTGGCTGAATTTCTGAATTGGAATATGAGTTTATTTAAGATCTGTAACTGACTTAAATTGTAAATTGCTTACTTCATTAAACGAAAGTTCTCTTAACTTGACAGAATAGATTTGCTGTGGAGCTGAATCAGAAAAAGCAATGGTTTTCTCTTAATAGGTGCTGGTGTGAGAGTAGCAGTGTTTGATACTGGTCTGAGTGAGAAACATCCACATTTCAAAAATGTAAAGGAGAGAACAAACTGGACTAATGAGAGAACCTTGGATGATGGTGAGTTACTGTGCAGTTTTCCAAGTATTCCTGGTCTGTTTCGTGCTTGCTGCTGTGCTGCTAACATCTGTTTAAACAGGGTATCTTGATATTTAAAGCTTAATTTTGCAGTGTCCCAAGCACTTTGTACTCACCAAATTCAGCAGGGGGTATTAAGATTCCAAGAGGGTGGTGCCTGAGTGTCCTTGCAGTCATATGTGACACTTTATCATAGCTGTTGAAAAATGTCAGGGCAAAAAGTTATTGTGCACCTGTGAATACATTGCCAGAGAAGGTGGCAGTGAGAGCAAACTCCACAAAGCTGTTTTCTTTGCTACTCCTTTTCACGTTGCTGTTTCATATTTCATATTGCTGTGGTACGTATTTCCATACTGATGAGGAACAGCATTTTCCTTCCTTACTGTGCAGTTCTAAACTGAGAGTTTCGCACCTTCCTGTAAAGTTTTTCTATTCTGTATGACTAAACTTTTTATTTTCTGCAATATGTTTGTGTTCCTTCTTCATATGTTGACCCTGACTTGCCCTGACTATGTATTTTCACAGATTATTAACTTCATACAGTTTGGGTCAGTGAGTCAGTTTGCCACTGAATCTCCGAAGAGTTAATGGTAGATGCTTATATTGCTCAGTCTTGGGTGCACCTCCAGTGTTTTCTTTACATAGTAATTTCTTTGCATTGCAGCACATGCTTTTGGTAGCTCTTTCTTTTAGTTCTGTGCCCAAACGGTTGCTGGACAGGCAGATTTGGAGTACAAAAATATGATGTGGGCAGTCCAAAAAGGCAAAAGCTAAAGTATTTTTTGAGGAGAGGAGAAAAAGTGTTTTCTTGTCTCATTGCTCATGCTTAACAAAATTTGGTTATTGCAGAGTCAGGATAAGAATCCTTTAAGAAGTCTACATTAAAATACGTTGACTTTGGAATGAGCTGCATTTTCCAAAATCCTGTTTTTCTGTCGTGGTTTCGTTGGTAGCAATCAGGAGTGGATGGACTGGAGAGTGTATTACCCAAGTTTCATCAGCTGGTTGTCTGGCTACAGTGGGCTGCAAATTCTGTCCTCATTGAACCTGGTAGCAAAATATGGTTCAAAAAGACTAGGACTGAACCCAGCACTTGTAAACTTTTGTTGTAAAGTCTGTTAAATTGATGTTTTCTTTGCTATAGGTGATGTTCAGTCGTAAAAATCCTTGGCAATGAAATTGTCTTCTAATGTCCAATTTTGTTTCCTTCTCTTGCTAATAGGTTTGGGCCATGGGACTTTCGTAGCAGGTGTGATAGCCAGCATGAGGGAATGCCAGGGGTTTGCTCCAAATGCAGAACTGCACATTTTCAGAGTGTTCACCAATAATCAGGTAGCTATTTTACATGTGTTTCAATTCCTGCCTTTCCAGGTTAATGCTGTGTTAATCCTTTCCTTTGGGAGTATTACACTCACAAATGTAGACATTGATAAGTGGGAAGGAATACAGCTTTCTATTTGTAAGAGACTAACTACGAGATTTCTGATAGTTTCCAAAACTGGTATATTTTTCAGAAATAGTATGTGGAAGTGTTTTGTGTATAGTAGAGCAGTCACTCAAATGTGTGGAGCACTAGAAATTTAAGACCATGGTCACTTTTGTACTCTATTTTGGTGTTGTTTCTCCTCTCTGTCTAAAGTCTGCATTGTCATGAAATCGCTGGATTTTTTTAAATGGTAACTTTTTCCCCCTCTTTCTTACATAGGTCTCATATACATCTTGGTTTCTGGATGCTTTTAATTATGCAATTTTAAAGAAGATAGATGTACTGAATCTAAGTATTGGCGGGCCAGACTTCATGGATCATCCGTTTGTTGACAAAGTTAGTATGAGGAAATGAAGTGGGCATAATGTTTGTATCTCTCACACAAATGCTGGACTTGCAGAGCTACTTGTTTGTGTCTGGTCCTGCTGACAGTTTCTCTGTTGCACTTGTGTGACAGAAATTTTGTACAGTGTACAGGCTTTTAGGTATATAAGGAATGAGTTAAAAAGCCCCAAGCACAACCCAGATGTTCACAGAGTTATGGAAAATGCCATTTAACAAAATGCTTGATAATCTGCTAGGAAATTACTCCCAAGCAGACAACTAAAAAGACCTTTAATAGAAGACGCTTAACTGAAATCCACTCTTGTTTGGTTTTTTTTTTTTAAATCTTTGCATGGTTGATTTATGTCATGGTAAAAAACACGTATGGCATGATTTTAGTGAATTTAAGAACAAATAGGTGAAAAATGCAGGTAGTTGATTCAGCTGTGTGCCAAGACATGAGGTTCAGGTTAAGATGGAATTAGGTTTTTGGCTTTGTAAATGTCATAGTTCCCTGAATTATTGGTCTGGCCTTCAAAAGCATTAAGTGAATTAATTTACTTTTCAAATAAAGGATATAGTCTTACTTTGTTAAGGGCAATTAAGGGGTTTGAAGCGTATAAATTCTTCCTTGTTTTTTTTATGATAACCTGCATTGAAATTTAGTTTGACAGTCACTTCACTGTACTCCCCAGAATACTACTGGAAGGGATTCATTGTAACTATTTGAGTTTGTCATCTGCAGTGCTTTGTTACAGAAAAGAACTTTTCCTTTGCTGTAAGAAGGTTCTGTCAGCTGTGTTGCTGTCACGGCTGAATTGTTGCTCACATTGTCTTAAGAAAAGTTCAGAGTTTAATACTAGATATATAGGGAGATGTATCTTGTAAGGCTCAGAAAGAAGTTATGTCTGTTAGAAAAATCTCTTTTTTGGTGGCAGAGCCTTATTGTAAACACTGTTTTTGTAGGTTTGGGAGCTGACTGCCAACAATGTCATCATGGTCTCTGCTATTGGCAACGACGGCCCTTTATATGGGTGAGTGTCAGCAACCGCTTCAGAGAGAACCGGCTATGTTGTTATGTGGGTTTGGAAGTAGTTCTGCTTGGTCAGGAAGTTTTCTCTCCTTTTTTCTCTAATCTTAGAAAGTGGCTCAAGTTAAACTCTTTTCATTGTCCTTATTACTTGCATTTTGTGAAGTACTTAAATAAATGTTTTTCCTTGAAACTCTGGAAGGTCAGCGAAGTCAGAGTGAGCAGACAGCTTTGGGTACTGATCTTGGACTTAAGCAATGTAGAAGGGATCAACCCAGAACAACTTGTGTATTTCTAAAATAAATGCCTAAAAATAGATTTTGTTTTGTCTTCAAGGTACATGGTTTGATAGTTACTGAGTTAGTAACTGCCTGATAAGTTGCTGTCACCTGTGAAATAAAAGTATCTGACAAAAATCTGATGGCAGCACTTCTGTTACTGGGATGAACATATGACTGTCTCTTGGATTTTTGAGTGTTGTTTAAATTTTTTTGTATTCCTGTCTCCCAACTTATTCTAGGACTCTAAATAATCCTGCTGACCAGATGGATGTGATTGGAGTAGGTGGCATTGACTTTGAAGATAATATAGCTCGCTTTTCATCTAGGGGAATGACCACTTGGGTAAGAAATTTTGATGACGGCCGCTCACATTTGCAGCCAAAATAAGTCCCTTGGAAGGGCAACCTTTTCTGAATGGGCAATCCTATGTATGTGTGTTGGAGTAACCAATGAGAAAAAGATTTCATCAGAGATCAGAATAGTTAGAAACTGTAAGTCTTTAAACAAGAGGCTTGATGTTCTTTTCAGGGTTTTTCATTATTTGTCCTCACCACTACTGACATTTTTGATGAATTTATAAAACATCCAGTTCCTTTTGATTGGTGGTGAAGGCTTGTCTGTGTGGTTAAATCTGCCAACATAGAGGCCTGTTGTTGTCCTTTAGTTTAAAAATCCTAGGATTTCCAGGTGCTACATGTGACATTGCACTTACTAGCCTGTGGAGCTGAGGTGGTGGTTGCTGCACATGATGTCAGATGAGCTTGCACTGAGATCTTGATGAAGGGGACTGTCACATGTTTCTCTTTATGTAGCCAAGCAGCAGTGTGGTTCTCATTTTGTCAGTGGTTTCATGCTTAGCAGAGATGCTGATCAGCAGTAACGTTTAAACATTGAGAACTCATCCTAAACAGCTTGAGTCCTTCTTTAGGTTAGTTGCTATTCTGTGATGCTGAACCTCTGATAATTTAGTTGCTAATTTTACTTCTCAATGACCTGCAGTTAATTTAAATGCCCAGCTGAAGCCATCAGCGTTCATTTACATTAGGGCAGTAATCCATTTGTTTTCTTTCACAGGAGCTGCCTGGAGGTTACGGCAGAGTGAAGCCTGATATTGTTACTTATGGCTCTGGAGTGAGAGGGTCTGGTATGAAAGGTGGATGCCGCTCCCTCTCTGGGACAAGTGTGGCATCTCCTGTAGTGGCAGGTGCTGTCACTCTGTTAGTGAGGTAAGTCTTAAATAAGAATCTCTAGAAAGATGCCAATCAGGAGGGTCATAAAATTCCCTATAAATGAATCCATCAAATAAAACTAAAGTGTGTTTAGATGTAGGAAAACAAACATGGAGAATAAAATCACTCTTGTTCTGCCTGAGACATTACCTTGTCTGGCTACCTCTGTGTTTCCTGAGAAAAACTTGAGAACTGCTTTGAATAATAGTTAGGTCTTTGAGAATATAGTTAGGGAGAACAGTACTATGAGGCAATCTTGTCACATTTTTTAATAATTAAGAATTGCTAAGCTTCTTTCAACTGTTGTAAAAGAGCAGCTGCTCAAAGAAGGCACCTTTAGCAGGTAATTATCTATGTACCTGTAAATTTTATAGGATGCAGTTTATGGCCATTACCCTGTTGCGTAAGTCAGCTGTTGCACACCGAAGAACTCGAAAGTGGGAACTGCAAGTCCATACCCTGTGTTTGTCATTGCTGCTCCATATGGATGAGACAAACCTTTATTTGAGAAACATGCAAAAAATTCAAAGTCACCATCGTATTTTCTCCAAAAAATGGTGCCTTTTATTTTGAACAACAGAGCTATTTTTCCCTCTTGGAAGACAGATATTTTATTTAGCATATAAAAATACTGCCCTGATTGTAATGACTGCTGGTCATAGAGCACATTGTAAGGGGAAAAATTCATGTATTACTGGTTTTTAAGAGAAATATATCAGAAACTTGTCCCTCTTCTACATTTGTATCACGAGAAATCAAGCAATAATAGACAAATGTGAACAGAGAATTTTACAACAAAATGGTTTTGTGATCTATTTTTTCCTGTTTCAGCACAGTTCAGAAGCGTGAAATGGTGAATCCAGCAAGTATGAAGCAGGCCCTTATTGCATCAGCACGGAGACTGCCTGGAGTCAACATGTTTGAACAAGGACATGGCAAATTGGATCTTCTAAGAGCTTATCAGATCCTCAACAGCTATAAACCGCAGGCCAGGTTAATTTTAATCCTTAATTAATCAATGGTACACTATAATTTGCTCTTTTGTTTGAGAGCAGGTGATGCATGTGTAACTCAGTTGAGCAATCTGTGCTCTTGCAACACAGAGGACTTGCAGAGATCTTGTCTAATCTGAAGCTTGAATTTTGACAAGAGAAGGGATGAAAAGTCATGAGTTTTTTCTGCCTAAGTTATAGCAGTGTAGGGGATGATCATTTCCTCTTATATCCTTAGGTATTATGAATAATGTAAGAACACAGTGGAAAAGTATTTAAGCTTTAACTTTTGAGAATAAGGACCTTCTCCCTGTACTGAGAAGTTTCCTTTTTTGTGTGTGAAAATCTTTTCACAAAACATGAAAAAAAAAATAGAGAGGAAGGGAAGAAGATTTTGAGTCATATTTGGGAAGTGAGGTGAGAGCTTGGGAAACTATGACTGGCATGGTTTATCTGAAACTTTTTCGTAGTTACGTGTAGTGGCACCTTCTTCTTCTGTTTGTTGATTATTTTTTTCTCTTCAAATCTTCCCCTCTCTGTCCTGCTGTAGTTTGAGTCCAAGCTATATTGACTTGACCGAATGTCCCTACATGTGGCCCTATTGTTCTCAGCCCATATATTATGGAGGGATGCCAACTATTGTTAATGTTACTATCCTTAATGGCATGGGAGTCACAGGGAGAATTGTAGACAAGGTAAGTATTAACACTGTTCCAGGTTCTGACTGTTAATGTTGCTAAAACCTTCTCAGAAAATACAATTTTAGCTATGAATTTTGTAGAACAAACCTCACTGCTGGGAGCAAGAGATGCAAAATGTTTGATTAAAGGGTGTACCCAGGTTGGAGGATTTGTCAACACGAGCTGTCTACGAGTGTTCAAGCAATGCATTGGTTTGAAGGGCGTGTAACATTTTATCTTTGCAAAACCAGTTTGAATTAAGATGTACTTAGAGATTTCTTTGTGTTCTGTAATAGCATTTAAAATCATCTGGACAGGCTTTCCTATTTTTTTTTTTCATCTTGGAGCATAAATGATCTCAGTCAAGAATCTTGATACTAAATCATGCCTTTTCTGTGGGTCAGAGTGACCTGAATGTATCAGCTTAACCAGACTCTGCTGCCAAACCTGTTCGTTCACACCAGTGATGTAGAGCATGTTGGTTGGCTAGGGAGGCTTTCAATTAAGTAAGTTTAAAAGTAGAATAGATTTGAGAATTGATACAAGTTAAATAATACACCTGCCCTGTTACTCCAGCCAATGTAAGTGAGCCTAATTTCAACATTTTAGTGTGACTACTGATGTCTGTTTTAGATTCAAGCTTATATTAAAGGGCGTTGAAGCTCTTAGGCAGGATCATTAGCTCATGGTAATGCACACAGCTGGTGTAAATGGCCCGTGTCTGTTACACTGTTAGCTCGCTTTGTTACCAAAAGGAAATCTTGTGTTCTTGCCAACGAATTTTTGCACATGATCTCAGAATGTTAAAGCAAGTTCACTTGGGCAGCTTCTCACAGTCCTGCCTCTGAAAAGCCTCTAGTCTGGGTCATGGAGGCTGTTATGATTGGCTTGATTCACTGGCACAACAACAAACTTTTGGGCTTGGGGGGCATTTTTAAATTTGATGCAATCTTCAGAAGCGCTAATATTTGTTACTTCATACAGAGGAAAAGGGCTTTGCGTGCAGAAAGTAGTGATTGCAAATACTGTGTTACCAATGTTCTGTATTCTTCGTTTCACAGCCAGACTGGCAACCTTATCTCCCCCAAAATGGGGATAACATCGAAGTGGCATTTTCCTATTCCCCTGTCTTGTGGCCTTGGTCTGGATACTTGGCAATTTCCATCTCTGTAGCAAAGAAAGCAGCATCTTGGGAAGGCATTGCTCAGGGTCATGTTATGATCACAGTATCATCCCCTGCAGAAAATGAAGTAAGTTCTGTGCGTTTTGGATTTTCTGGGTTAAGAATTATTAAAACTGCTTTCTGATATACAAAACCTTGGTTTTAAGGGTTTGCTCTAGCCCTGTCATTTGAAGCATAAGTTAAACTGGGGTCAGAAAAATTAAAGAGTACAAATAATGATCTTTATAATTGAGAGCAAATTGCATATAATTTAAAATCAGGAAACCTCTCTTTGGGACCAACAGCATAATTTCATTTGTTTATTCTGAATTTTAAGTAATGTATTTTGAAAAAGATTGCTTAAATATATGTCTTCTAAAACCGTGCTTAATTGTTCCTGAGAAACTTATAAGATTTTGAACAATTAAACCACATCACAGTTGTAACATATGTAAAGTATTTTACATTCTGAGCATAATTATAAACTGTTGAGTGCAGAAAGAAATACTGCAGCAGTTTAGGGCAAAAGTCATCTCTTCATCTCTGGAACTGGTACCTAAAAGTAGATTTGGTACCTCCAGTTGTTTGGTCTTTTACACTCCGTGGTTAACTGATTCCTGTGGGGAGAAAGGATTTCACTGTGGTTTGTTCTGTCCTTCAGTCTAAGAATGGTGCAGAGCAGACTTCAACGGTGAAGCTTCCAATAAAAGTGAAGATTATTCCTACTCCACCTCGTAGTAAGCGAGTCCTTTGGGATCAATATCATAACCTCCGTTATCCACCAGGATACTTCCCCAGGGATAATTTGAGGATGAAGAATGATCCGTTAGATTGGTATTTATCTCAGGTTCTATTAAATCAGTATTTCTTGATTGTGTGTTAATGATATGGGATAACTTTCTGAATGCCATAGTTCAAGCACTTGGACTCTCTGCTTTTGGTGCAGGATTGTTTTTTTGAGCTCTATGGTTTTATTCACATGAAATGAAAAGCTTTTAAAAGACTCATTTAAGATACTGAGATTTTTGTTTGGCTTTTCTGTTCTGACCTACTTTTCTCCCAGGAAGTTTGGGGGACACTTTGTTAACTTCTTCAGCATTCACTTACCAAACAAACTTGGCAACTTTAAAGACAAGAGGAGACCTCTTGTCTCTTGAAGGAGACTGTCTTCAAAGCAGAGAAAGGCTTGGCTGACTTGCTGCCTTTCATAGATGGAGAGGGGAAGCATCCATAGGAAAAATCCTGCAACAGTATCTAAGTGAGGATTAATTGGGTTGGTGACCAGGACATAAACTTCTGGAAAGCTGCTTGGAGAATGCAGATGTGGCAGCTGGACAGGATTTCAGAAAATCAAAAAGGTGGAAATCAGATTTCTGCATGCCAGATCTAAATGTCTTCAACACTCTTCTCTTCCGAAGGAATGGTGACCATATCCACACAAACTTCAGGGACATGTACCAGCACCTCAGGAGCATGGGGTACTTTGTTGAGGTTCTTGGTTCCCCATTTACATGTTTTGATGCAAGTCAGTATGGTAAGCATGAGTTAATTGCCTTGTTCTCCATACTGTTAACTTTTTCCTGAAACGACCTTTCTTTGGTAGACCAAAAATGTTTTGAGGGTACAAATAAAAGTTTTAATGGTAGTAGAAAAATATTTTGGCAGTGGGAGTATTTATTATTTATGTACTGATATTTAGTTTTGTGGAGTATTGCTGGAGGAGCTTCTTGGGAGTTCAGTAGAATTAGTGCAGTTCTCTGTCTTTATCATGAAAAAAAGAGAGGGAAAGCCAGCCTTTGAGTGGGTTAAAAGCCCCTCTGTATTCAGTCCCACAAAGGCAGAACTGTATTTGCCAAAAGATTTTGGCGCAGTCAGAATGAAGCATGACCTTTTTAACAGACTGAAATCAAGGCTGTCCATCCTGGTTCTTTTTTTATGCTTAGTGATCTTTGATTACATAAAAGAGTGGGTAAAGCGTTCATCCAACCATATGTGATAGCAAAGCAGTATGTGGTTTGTTTCTGTGTTCATCAGGAAGGAAATTTGATAGGTTGGCCAGGCAAGGGACAGACCAAGCTGTCTGTGCTCTTTTCTGCTTCCATATACCCCTTGTTTAACCATGGCATGCTCCAAAAACCCTCTTCTCTTTTGTGCTGTGATGTTCTTCAGTGCACTGTAAGGTGCATGCTCCTGAGCTTGCCAGTTCCAGAGCTGTTGCCAGTAGTAACCTTTTGTTTATCTTGATTCTTCAGTGAATATCTCACCACTGCTTTTAGAGTTCAGTGGAAATGCAAAAGGATACATAAATGTTAGGCATTAAAAAAGAAGCAAAATAGTGTTTCTTCTGAGACCTCTGGTTTTCTAACTGAAATTAGAAATTTGAATTTGAAAAAAAAGTTGCATTAGGGGACTTCCCTTTCCTCTGATTCACCTTTGCGTTGTACCTCATTTGATTGTAGTTTGTTGGGCTTTCAGAATTTCCTGAAGAAGAAGTGAGGGGAATAAAACTCAGTGATCTGTGGTCCATCTGCCATTTGTCCCTAGCTGATATTGTTTTCACACTTGGTGAGGGTGCACTCTGTCCCATTTCTACAGGATCTTTATCAGAAAGGTTTCCAAATGCAGACTGTCTGGACTTGTGGAATTGGCTTGATTGCAAGGAACTGTGAGACATGGAACCAGTATCAGTGATTTATCAGATTGCTCAGGGTATCATCCTGTTAAGATTTGCTTTTTCTCTGAGGGTGGAAGTTCCACCACCTCTCTGGGCAGTCAGAAAGTGAAGAAGCCAAAGGGCTTGGCACTTAGAAGCAGTCTAAAAGCATAAGCATGTTTTCAGGGAATAAAAGTATATTTTTCTGGTTGTGTTTTTTTCAGTGATGCAGAGAAGGTTGTGCTTGCTTGTTCACAGGAGTGGGAGAAGGTTATATGAAGGTGGCAGTGGCACTTTAGTCAAGCCTACCAGAATGCAGCTGTGGTTTTCAAGGGGTGAATCAAACCACGTTTCAGAGACATTGGTGTCTACCTGGCTGCCAGTCTGGAGTAGTGAAGGGAGTGCCTGTTAGATGTGGAGCAGTGAAACCTCCTGACAAGGGTGCAGCTGCCTTAGCACTCCACTTTGTATCAGTGGTGAATCCCCTCATTGTCCAGCTCTGCCACAGTTTGGCTCAGTTTATGGAGTGTTCGGGTGAGACCAAACTGCAAAGCACACACCTGGCACATGGGCATTCAGTTCTTGAGACCAAACAAGCAGGAGTCATAAGTAACTTCCTATGCTGCCAAACTAATTTTTGGATACATGTGTAAACTGAATTGTCTTGTATTTACATTGTTAAATGTGAGTTCATTAGGTAAACTGCCAGAGCAGGGCACATGGACCAGATAATGTGCAAAATGTGGATTTGTGTTGGCTTCTGTGTGGGTTGTGTGAATGGTGATAACACTACAGTGACCAGCCTGGTGAACTCCTGTATCTGCTTTTACACACAGGGACTTTACTGATGGTGGACAGTGAGGAGGAGTATTTTCCTGAAGAGATCACCAAGTTGAGGAGGGATGTTGATAATGGACTTTCATTGATAGTCTTTAGTGACTGGTACAACACATCAGTGATGAGAAAAGTCAAGTTTTATGATGAAAACACAAGGTACTGACTTATTTCCAAGTTCTTTGGGAAATAAAATGCCATGGAACTGCACATATTACCCTAAAAATTCCGAATGTGATGTGCTGTACTTCAGCACTTGGATGTTACCTGTAAGAAGGTGCTACCTTAAGTAGCAGACCTGACCTTAAGCTACAACTTAAGGAGCATAGGTCCTATTTTATCATGATCGTGAAGGCCTCTTTGGTACTGTATTCTGCTTTTAATGCCAAGAAAAACATTTACAATGAAAAGAAATAAGAAATTGGAGACAAACCCAACAAATAAAAATGGACATGTTTTACTTTAGGGGAGCAGAATAGAAAAAAAATGTGCATTGCAAGAATATCACCAGGTTGTGTACCCATTACTGAAATTATTCCATGTATTGTATAAAGAAAAAATACGTGACATTTTGCTTCATTATAAAAATGAGAAGCAAGGTAGATGACGGTCATTTTTACCTCAGCCAAACAAAGCGCATAAGACTGAATTTCTTTCTAGTAAATTGAAGTTTTTCATGCAGCTGAAATGCACTGAGAACTTTACATTGGTGTTATTTAACTTTTACTTGAAAGCATTGTTGTCAGAGAGAACAGCTGCTCAGATGCCCCTGGAGTTAAATAAGGCTTTGAGGTGTAGTTCATTATTTAACAGGCTCTGGAAAAGTCTGTGTGCAGGAAGACGTGTGACTTTTTGTTATCCAAACTCTAGGTGTATATTCCGTATATTAATGAACAGTGTTACACTGTAATTTTTACAGGCAGTGGTGGATGCCTGATACTGGAGGTGCTAATATACCAGCTCTCAATGATCTGCTTTCTGTCTGGAATATGGCCTTTAGTGATGGGCTGTATGAAGGAGATTTTACCATGGCAAGTCATGAAAGTGAGTACTGGAGTCCATTGCCTACAAAGGCTACAGTGGAGTGTTTGGAAAATCGTTTCCTGCAAGTTTGAAGTTGAACAAGAGTTATGAGAACCACTCAAATTCAGTGAAAAGAGTCTTGTAAATGATTTCTTAAATTATTTCTTACTTTGTAGACTTTTTCATGGTATTTGAGTAAGCTTTTCAGTTTAAAAAAAGATAATGCCAACCTTCTAAATGGAAAGATTTGAAAACTGTAAAAGTGAGGCTGTGAAAGCTGTGCTTTGCAATGCTTTCTCTGAAAATACACACATTAGTTGAAATGTGCAAATTCAGTGCAGTGTTTCTGGGGATGTTTTCTCCTGGGCTTGTTGGGTGGGAAAGGGAGGGAGTGTCATTTTTGGTCTTAACAGCAGTTTTGTGATGTCTTCCAGTGAATTATGCATCAGGGTGCAGTATTGCAAAGTTCCCAGAAGATGGCATCATCATTGCACAGACTTTCAAAGATCAAGGTATGAGCTTCCTTGCCCATTTTTTCCGTGTTTTGAGTAGAACTTTGGGGTCAGTGCTCAAGCAAAGTTGCAAAGTCTAAAGGTCTAAAAACAAAAAATCTAAAAGCACGTTGACAGGGTAGGTATTTTTGCATTTTTTCATTTTGCCTAGAACATGTAGCTAATGCCTAACAGGCAGCTGCAGTGTGACTCTGTATGCAATTGTTATATAATACAACAGTATCCAGGTGTGTATGTGCAGTCCTTTATTGTGATTGCTGTATGGAAACACATCTGCATGTACATGTGTCTCTGGAAGGGGAGGAATTGTGTTGTAATTGTGTTACTTGCTCATGTTTCTCATGAATTTCAAGTGCTACTGAAATATATCCCCTGATCATTGCCATATTTAGCATGAATGTTGTGGTAGCTGTGATGATCTAAGGATATAAATAGGAAAATTTTACTAGACAAAGTGTCACCAGCTAAACCCTCATAAGGGAAAATTTTATGCGTACAGGCTGCCTGTGGTCTCAGACTTGAGTGATCTGTTCTCTATGCATTTCCATTCTCTTTTATCATAATATCCTTTCATTTGTGAGGGGGTAATTCAGAATTGGAATGGCAGCAGGCAGTTCAAAAAATAAATCTTGTATTTGTTGAGCCTTTAGGAAGTGCTGTGCAGGAGTAAATGGTCAGAACTCTTAGGGTGTTGCAGGTCAGGTTTGTGCAGATGAATGTAGAGTGTTTGAGTGTGAGAGCAGAGGTACTTGCAGTGCTTGTGATACAACTTGGCAACTGCCAGAGAAGATCAGTGAGTTCATTGTATTTTTCACTTACAGTGTGCAGTGGAGGTGATTACCAAGTGGAGAAATTTTCTGAAGCAGTAGAGCTCATCTGTGTGAGCCTTTTGGAGGAAAGACAATGTCCCTGTATGCTGATGACTTAGGAGTTTCCTTATGTGAGAGAGAGAAAGACAGAATGTCAATTCAACAAGTAGCCTGCTAGACCTGCTTTTTCTCTTGAATCCTTTTCATTGCAATTCATGAAGCAGAAGAGCTCTCTGGTTTGCTTCTGCTATCTAAACACAGTGTCTCAAGTAAATGAGATAAATTTCAAATACAAATTTGAAATTTGTCTTTGTTCTTTGAAACAGATGTTAAAGGTAGGAGACCTTTAACGTAAAACCAGCTTTCTGTAGAATTCTGCAGAAGGATGGAAAAAACATAAAGAGCAGAATACTTTGATTTTAAACCTTTTGCTGAAGATACTATAATTTTTCCTTTAAGCTTGTTGAAGATAATACAGGTTGTGAGGTATTTTCTTCTCCATTAAAGAAAGAAAAAAAATTATTATCAGTAAGAAACTTTACAATCAGGGTCTTGGAAAAATTTCATTTTTATAATAACATCATGGGGGTTTTCAAAACTTCTTGCAAAAATGTGGCGCATTGTTATATTTGTCAATTGTAAATGGAGGCTGTGTTGTTTATGGGTAGATTGATACTGGTGCTCTGCAGGCTATGAAATTTATTTGTACTTTGCTTTAGGTCTTGAAGTTTTGAAACAGGAGACTGCTGTCATTGAAAATGTCCCTATTTTGGGGCTTTACCAAGTTCCTTCGGAAGGCGGTGGCAGAATCGTTCTGTACGGCGACTCCAACTGCCTGGACGACAGCCATCGGCAGAAAGGTGTGTGAGCCCTGGCACGCAGGGAGAGTCACTGTCCTACACTGGCAGCTGTCCTCTGGGGTTTTACAGCCCCCACCAGAAGTAGATGGTTTTTTTAGGGCCTCTAAATATTCCTTACTGGGGTTTAAGCTCAGTTCTGCAGAGCTCTGCGGAAATGCTGCGAGGCGCATTTACAGCAAAAGAGCACCTCCCATTAAATAGCCCTCTGATAGATGGGACTCTTTCCTACACACACTTTTTTTTCTGTTCCACAAGCTTTGGGGGCTGATTTTTGGGCTGTTTTGCAAGGGGGGTTTGGTTTGTCCTTTTTTTTGGGTGTTTTTGTTTGCAGAAGGCACTAACAGTTACACATTCTTTATTTGAAGTTGTGAAGAGGCCCTTAGGAGATCCTTTCACTTTTTTCCTAGTTACATCTTCAGAATGTTTATATAGAACAGTGGATTTTATCTTTTGAGTTTGCACCTCAGCCTGCCTTGTTCCCTTTGCAGTGTTTCCTGTGAGGATTTATGGTAATGTTCAGCGTTTCAGTTGTGCAGTGCTGTTTTCAGGTTATCCCACTTTGACACAAACCAGCTAGTGTAAATATGTCAGAAAGTAGGAACTTCCATTTGTTGTCAAAGCATTTGTTTGCAGCTCTAGATAGTAAGTGTGTGAGTTGTGTGTGTTTCCTGTGGCTCCCAGAGAAGCCATGCTCTCTGCCTACACACTATGGTTGATTCTTATAAAATCTTTTTTCTAGCAGTTTTTCTGATCTGACTTTTCAAATTTTTAAGAGGTTGCTTAGGTTGCTCGTGACATGTAAAGCACAAGCTGGTAGATCTGTGGCTTGAGGGGAGGAATATAATCCAATATGTGAGGTCTTTTTCTGCATTTCTACTGAACAGAGCTGAATTTTCCTTTTGTGATGAAAAGTACGTCTATAATTTTTTAAGCTTTTGTCACTGACATTTTAAAATACCGTGTTATGCAATCCATCCCTTGCCTAATTTGTTTAAGTTTAAAGGATCTTGCTGCCTAAGGGAGCTCTCCATCTGTAGCTCATCTCTTTCTCTACCATACATTTTGGGGTTTTTTAAGAGTTCTCTGATTTTTCCTTATCTGCCTTTGGGTTGCTTCCTGTTAGTTGCCCTAACGCCTACCTATTGGTGCCTTAGTGCTTGCTGTAGGTTATTGAAAGCACATAAGAAAAGAGAAGATCCAGAGCTTTAAATTAAGTAATAGAAAATAATGCTCTGTGACCTCCCTAATACTGTTAAATTCAGTGTGATGTCTGAAGCAAGAAGGAGTGGAATGCTCTAAAGAAATCCTTTAAAATTAGCTTTTAAATTGTGAACCAGGAGCTATGTCTCCTGCCGAGACATTGGTGGCTTTAACTGAGGAAAATTCCTAACATTTGTGAATATAAATCCTTAAAATCTGTTTGACCTCTTTGAAAAATCAAAAATGAGGGTTTAAGGGACACTGGGATTATGAAGATTAACTCCCATTCCCAGCCAACTGCTCCTGGGGGCAGAAGTTCTGAGAAAAATACTTTGCTGTGTGGTGGAAATAGCTGATAAGGCATTGTCCTACTCCTGCAAAGGGAAGCTTTAGAGTTGTGAACTAGCTGGAGTGCTTGTTCCTTAGGGGTAGCTCTGGATTAAGGTAGTAATAATTCAGGAGAGAAGCTAAACGAGGGATTATGTGCTTTTGAAGTGCAAAGGAAAACCATGATCAAGTGTATTGTGGTGTTGATTCCCAGCCTGGTCTGTACCACAGCTGCTCTAGGTTATGCTTGTACCTTTAGCTGGGATGTACCCAGAATGTTTCTCCTTTGTTTGTTTATTTATTTTTTTAAGCTTGAGAAAGCAAATGAGTTATATCCTTGCACTGTAAACATTACCTTGTTCTTACTTTTCTTTGCAAGGTATTTATTTTGTCTTTTCAAAAAACCAGTTGGTTCGCCGTTTCCCTGTTAAAAATTGTACCAGAAACTCAGGGCTTTCTTTGCTTCCACTGAAAAACCTCATGATTTTTGCCAAAACTTGGATGGCCTTGCACAACCTGGAATTCCTGTATTCAAGACCTGTTTTTTATGTCCTGCTCCCCAAAAGAGCCTGGTTTGGTACACAAGGGATGATATTTTAAGACTGAACAGATTAATGTTGTGTTTGTGTGCTGCAGGGGATTGTGGGGTGTGTGTTGAAAGTTGCATCTTTCTGAAAGGGAGCCTAGAACTTCAGGAGAAAAGCAAGAGCCAGAAAAATGGATTGTAATTCTAAATGTCATTAAAGCCTTCTTAGCAGAAAGATAAGCCATTTTAAATGTGGCATAATGCATATCTTGTTTTGGGGCTGTGAAATCCACAGATTGCTTTTGGCTCCTGGATTCCCTGCTGCAGTACACGTCCTACGGGGTGATGCCGCCCAGCCTCAGCCATTCCGAGAACAGGCAGCGGCCGCCGTCGGGAGCCGGCTTCTCCCTCCCCGAGCGCATGGAAGGTGAGAGCCTGAGTGGCCCAGCACAACCCGCAGCTGAGGGACTGTCAGGGCAGGAAGGCTGGGGCAGACCCCTTGAGTTACGTGCCAGTAAGGGTAATTTGTTGTGAGCTCTGCAGTGTTCTGCTGTTTTGCCAGAGGAGAGCACATATCGTAGGGTTTTGTTGTGATAATAGTTGTGATTAGAGTAAAGAAAATGCTCTGTTCATAGAGTAGGTAGGTTTAGATGCCTGGTTCTGCTGGGGGGCATTCTAGTTACGAGCTACAGAGCATTAGAAAGCATTCAGTCTTATCTCACATGCTGCAAGAAAAAATTGGATTAGCTGCTGTGGTAGGTGTAGACTCTTACTGTTTCATAAGGTACCCTTAGGTTAATTCTAACTGATATTTAGCTGTGAGTCGTCATTGCTGTAAACAGCTCCTGAGTTTACAGCAGCACTGTTTAGCCCAGAGTTAGTGTTGGTAACTCTTATCTTGCCTGTCTTTGGGTAAGCCAGACTCTCTTTTCTGTGAGTTGCAGGTAACCATTTGCATCGATACTCAAAGGTGCTTGAGGCTCACTTGGGAGACCCTAAACCCCGCTCCCTTCCTGCTTGTCCTCATCTGTCCTGGGCCAAACCACAGCCTTTGAATGAAACTGCCCCCAGGTTAGTATATGTGTTTCTTGTAGAAGAAGTCTCACTTTTGAGTTCAGCTGAAAAATGAGTTGTTCTATCTGCTTTTGAAAGGAACAGCTGTAATGCCTTTTCCTGGAGAAATACCAGATTGCGAAGAGGAAATAATGATTAATGCCTCTTCAGTGAGTAACTCTGACTCACCTAATAGCTACACTATGAAACTCTGGGATTTTAAAAATAACTTCACAAGTCACTGTTGTGATTGAGTGATTCCAGCTTCGAGTGAACAGTCTTGATGAAACCCATCGTCATCGTGTAGCTTGGAAAGAGTTTTCTGAAGCATCATCTTGGACAGCTCTCCTTGCGCTTCTGTCCCTTGTGCTATTTGTCAGTCCCTTGAAGGAAAGTGCTCAGCACACAGCCCTTGCTTGTCTGCTGGGCTGCTGGTATAACTTCTGAAAGTCTGTGTGCAAGTAAGAGAGCTGTTGGTAAATAGTTGTTAATCTAGGTTGTGTCCCTGTGGTGTCTGAATTAAAGTTTGGAGGCCTGCAAACTGCAGAACCTAAAGAGTGGATCAGGTCATTCGGGTCCAGGCTAGTGAGTTATATGTAGATTGTGTATGTACTGTCACTTTCTCTATATGTTGCTACAAAGTTCCTTGCATTAAGTAAGTAAGTGAGCAGACACCTCTGACTTTAAATTTCTTCTAGCAACCTTTGGAAACATCAAAAATTACTGTCAATTGACCTTGATAAAGTGGCACTGCCCAGTTTTCGACAGAACCGACCCCAAGTGAGACCGTTGTCCCCTGGAGAAAGTGGAGCATGGGACATTCCTGGAGGTAAATATTGAATATTTTGAAGATTGTTGTTTTGCTTTTGCTTTTTGCATAAGCTTTGAAAAAAACCCAAAACACAGTGCAGCCATATGAGAGGCCACTGTTTATTTTCAGTTGAGAAAAACATGCAAATAATAGTATGGCTGTCTGATGAAGATGTTTTTTGCATATGAATAGTTCGTTCAATATAGTGTGCATGACATACTGGGAGGAAGATCTTGGTGGGTGAATTTTGACAGTTGAGGTTTGTTGGGGTGCTGTTCAGACTGATGGGTCAACAGCAGCCTCTGTCCTTGGGAGCTGTGACCACATACCCACTGCTCATTAAAATTCCTTCTGTGAGTGCTGAAAAGCAGAGTCCAGAAGAGTTTGTCAGATTGGTGCCTCGGGCAAGCTGTTTCACTAGCAAATGATGTCTAGCACTCAAAACAGCTTTCAGGTGGGCAGCTCTCCTGTACAAGCTTGGCTCTGCAGGCCCAGCTGGAAGCAGTTGGAAAGCTTCATATGTGCTCTTTTCCCAGTCTGAGCTGCTAGACCAGAGACACCTGTAAAAATGAAGGGTTTGATGCTGTAGCTCATCCTCACTGTGTGCACAGTCTCTGGAACAAGCAAGCATGAAATCACTTTCCTCATTCCATCAGGATTTGAATTACAGCAATTACTTAGTAGTAAGATTATGGTCAAGTGTCTGCATCTCTCTTCTAGTGCAAAACAGAAGATTGTTGTTACAGGGGAAATCTGGGCTATGCTTTCATGTGCCCAAATAGGTCAAGGTGGAAATGCTGGTGCTTTTCTTTAACATTAGCATCCATCTGATTTTCGCTAATCGGTCTGCAGCCGTTAATCTTCCTGTCTGAAATGTAATCTGATTAATGGCTGCCTGGGCTTTGAACAAGAGTTACTGGCAGATCCTTTTGGTAGATGGCATTAGCACCACAAAGACGTCGTGGCTCACGTGGTAACTGCTGAACTGCTGCCTTCCAAACCTCTTTGCCTTTCTAGGTATAATGCCGGGCCGGTACAACCAGGATGTGGGACAGACCATTCCTGTCTTTGCCTTTCTCGGTGCCATGGTGGTCCTGGCGTTCTTTGTGGTGCAGATCAACAAAGCCAAGAGCAGGCCAAAGAGACGGAAACCGCGCGTGAAACGACCGCAGCTGATGCAGCAGGTTCATCCACCAAAGACACCTTCTGTGTGAAAGCTCTGCCTTGCCAAAGATGACCTCCTTTGACCGGTTGCTTTCCGGGGTGATGGATCGCTCCCAGTGGAGGTGCAGCGAACGTGCACCTGACATCATCTCATAGTCTTTGGTTTGTGGAGAGAAAAAAAGAACCTCAGTTGATCATCTGTACATAAAACTGCAGCTTTAAGCAGCTGAAGCCACCAAAGACTTGAATACTGTTTGAATGGCTGCTTAGTCACTACATATCCCAAGAGGGGGAAAATGGACCTTTTTTTTTAAGCTGACCAAACTAAAATTTATTTGTTTAGAGGCTATTTTCTATATTTATTGTTGGGGAGGGCGGGGGAAAAGTCACTTTAAGGACCTCTGCTAAGGAAAAACAAGTGCATTTTTTTGGATGGAATGCAATTTTCTAGAATGGTATTATGCTGAAGAATATAACATGTACCATTAATGGAGGAAGGGGCTGAAAGAGACCAGTACAAATCAGTGAGGCATACTCCTGCAGTTTATTTTTATAAAGCAAACTACCATGATGTTTTGTAATTTTTGGTCATGATTTCACCGTTGTTGGTGAAGCAGATTTTTCAATAAATATGTTATCTATATGAAGCAAAGGGAATGTGCTAAGTGGCTCTTCTTTCCACTGGCAGTCAAAGAGCAAATTGTTGCGTAGAGAAGATTTTCATGTCACCTCTCTTCCCACCATATCTTTGTCCTTACCAGCAGTATCCCTAGTTGCAGACTTTCCTTTGGAGCTCTAACTGGGCAGTCGTACAAACAGTGCTTGCTCTGAGTGAGCACAGAGTTCTGGAAACCTTCAGAACTCAGCAGCACATGATAAGAAGAGAGCTCCTAAAGAGCTGTATAGAAAACTGTCACGGGGATGGCACCTAACAGCATGATGTGGTGTCACAGAGGTGAAAACCCAGTCTCTTTTGGTTTGTCCTTCTTGAAAGCCTGTGAATTGTCACTGGCTTAAATGAGCATGCAGGCACAAGTTTCCCCTGTCCGCGCGGTGCCGGTTAACGTTGCCATAATTGAAACAGCTTCTCTCTTTTGTAGTGAAGCTGTGAGGTTTTCCCTGCCAACTGCTTTCATCACTGCTCCAAATGAGCACCTTTTCCTAGGAGGAGCCAGGAGCTGGTGGTTGCCTGTATTTGTGAATGGAATGGCAGCCTGGGCAGGTAAGCAGTGTGCACTGGTGAACGGTCCTGGGTGAGTTCGTGGGCAGCTCTGGGCATGGCTGGAGGAAGAGGAGGCAGGGACAGCCCTGCTGGGCAGTCTGACTGCACCCATCCTCTTAGGGCTACTGACCAAGGATGGGGGTGGGCTGTGGGAAGGGCCCTGCAGGAGAGAACTTTGCTCCATGTAGTCTGGGGCAAGCCTATCCAGGTAGCCATGGATAGGGTTTGGCAGTGGATGGGTGTCCTGCAAAAAAGACTGGGCAAACCAATTTTCCCTAACTTGAAAAGTGATTGCCTTTTTACAGCATTTCTCTTCTGGAGGATGCACTGGAAGAGCCAACATCCTGTTGCCATGGCAGAGAAGGCACTGAGCTTTTGCTCTGAAGCCATTAGTGGAAGCTTGTTAGGGCTGAGAAGATGGTCCCAGGGTTGGGCTGCTTGTGCCATCCCAGTGGGGCTGGAGCCTCTTGCTCCTCCCTTTCTAAACATAGATCCATAATGATAGAGAGAGGGTTTTCAGCATCTCTCCTGTGGCATTAGGGTCTCTCATAGGACCAGCCAGCAGCACCTGTGCAACTTGTCCAGGTTGTAAAAATCTATCAGTAAAGGTCTATCAAAAATCTGAAGGGCAGACCTCACAAGGGATTGCAGGTAGCAAAGCATAATTGTGGTCAGTGCTTTTATTTGTATGAAACAAGGACGGTCCATTTGCATTTTTGTACGTTCTACAGTCTTCAAAGTTAATGTGGAAAACATTAACAGCCCCTTTTCCACCTGCCAAGGGGACACAGCAGCAGGTACACCTGCCAACCCACAGGGACCCTCAGGTTATGGCTTGCAGCCCAGGGGCTGGAGCACTCAGATAAAAGGGAGAAAGGGGGGAAAAAGGCTCTAGAGCACCCAGAGCCACTGGGCAGAGAAGCAGTCTGAGAATGCTGTGTTGGTGTGGGAGATGAGCTGCACTCCTTTGGTTTGAGGTTCTTCCATCAGAGGGAGACTGGAAAGCCTTGGTGCTGCTTCTCAGGTTGGTGCTAATGAGGAGACCTGCTCCTCATCACAGCACTAATGAGAGATTATAGCTCCACTGCAGCCTTGAAACCAGAATCAAGCTGTATCAAAGCGCCAGTCCGAATTAAGAGCCTTTCCCAGTGGCTGGTATTTTACAGCCCAGTGGCCAATTTCTAAGTCGTAGAGGCCAATTATTTCTGAAGCCTTTGGTGTGCAGCTAATGAAGGCTTGGAAGGGCCCTTCTAAGTGTTTGTAAGCGCTGTAGGCAACAGAGATGTAATGGAGGTGGCAGGCACAATTAGCCATCCATAATTCCTCCTAGCAGCTGATTAAAGTCTCTTTATCAGTCTTACCGAGATGAGAAGGGCACATATTTGGGAAATCAAAAATGTATTAGGGGCTGTCAGCCAACGCCAGGGCCTGCATGCTGAGCCCAGGGGCAGTGGCATGTGCCAGGAGTGCACAGAGCTGCTGTGTGTCCCCCCTGTCGGGGATGGGCCCCTCATTCCTGGGGGGTGCAGCCTCCTCTCTGCAGGTTGTCTGCAGCATCAGTCACCCCATCCTGTTATCCTGCCATCCCCTTTGCCTGCATGGAGCAAGGGGTGGGATGGCATGGCTCCTCTCCGAGGTCTCCCAGTGCAAAAAAGCACCAGTGGGCTTTTAGCTGCTGTGGAGACAGGCAGGGGTGCCGGCCTTATCCTGCACCCAGCGAGCGATGAGGGGTGTGAGCTGCAGCTGCCTTCTCTCACCCTTCCCGGGGCACTCCGTAATGTCCCGAGGTGGCAATTTCATGGCTGGGTGAACACAGCAGGGGGAGGGAGGCCACCCAGCCCTGTGGTGATAATTTCGGGGATAGTGAGAGCGGCAGCCCCCAGCGCACCTGCCCCGGCCGCGCGGTGGGAGCTGAAGGGGCTGCTGCGCTCTGCAGGAGCGCTCTGAGAGCCGCGGATGCGGGACGGGGCTGTCCGTGGGTGAGCTGCTGCCAGGGGGTTCCCACGGCCCCCTCCCTCCNTCGCCCGGGCTCTCCTCGCCCGGGCTCTCCTCGCCCGGGCTCTCCTCCGCCGGCGCCGTCTTCATCCTGCTCAAGTCTGCGCTGGGCGCGGGGCTGCTGAGCTTCCCCTGGGCCTTCGGCAGGGCCGGCGGGGCCGTCCCCGCCCTCCTGGTGGAGCTGGTAAGGATGGACTCGGGGCGGGTGGACACGGGGGCGAGGGGCTGTGGGTAGCGGCAGCCCCAGAGGGAGACGAGGGGTGCCGGTCCTCGGAGGGGGCGGAGGGAGAGGGGGATCACCTGCTCTGGTATTTAGGGAGCTGGCGGGGACCCTCTTCGCACGGCACCCCCGTCCCAACCCCGGCGAGGGCAGCGGTGCGACAGCCTTAGCTTGCGGTGCCTCCTAAGGAAGGCTCTTTGCGGCTGAAGCCACATTTGTAGCAGGCTTGTAGCGCAACTCAAAGTAAATGGGTGTCTGCTCCCGTCCATACCCCAAACCCCCAAATCCAAACCCACAGTATCACGTAAGGCTGTGTCTCCATCCTTTTGCTGACCCGAGTTATCCAGGGCCACAAGAGGACCTGGCCGGTGACCTGGTCCCTGGCCATGGGCCTGCTGTGTCCCCTTCTCGTGGGGGGATGATGGAGGGTCGGCGTGGTGCTTCTTGCCGGGTGTGTCCCCGCAGGGCTCGCTGGTGTTCCTGGTGAGCGGGCTGGCGGTGCTGGGCTATGCCGCAGCCCTCAGCGCCCAGCCCACCTACCAGGGCGTGGTCCGGGCCGTGTGCGGGGCGGCTGTGGGGAAGCTCTGTGAGGTCTGCTTCCTCCTCAACCTCTTCATGATCTCCGTGGCCCTCCTCAGGGTGGTGGGCGACCAGCTGGAGAAACGTGAGTTGTTTCCTCTCACTGTGTTTGGGGCTTGCTTGGGGCCGGCAGCTCTCAGGAGTGAGGGGAAGGTGGTCCCACGTGAGCTGGGGTCACCCCCAGGGTTTTCCTGGAAATTCTAAGGACATGGGGCTCCCTGGTCCTGCCATGGTGTGATGCTCCCGACCTCCTTGGGCCATCTTTCAGGGCACAGCTGACTCCCTGCTGCCCCCCACAGTGTGTGAGTCCCTGTACCCCAGTGGGACACTGCCCCCCTGGTATGTGGACCAGCGCTTCACTCTCTCGGCTCTCTGTGTCCTCGTCATCTTCCCGCTCTCTGTCCCCAGGGAGATTGGCTTCCAGAAGTACTCCAGGTACCACCTGGGCTATCCCTGTAGTGGCCCATGCCTAGGTACCCTGTACCCTGGGTTGCCTCCCCGCAGGAACCTGGGGGGCCATGGGAGCCCCCCGCTCCCTTCCTCCTGGCCGTGTGCTGATGCTCTCCCATGTCCTGGCAGCATCCTGGGCACGCTGGCTGCCTGCTACCTCACCCTGGTCATCATCCTGAAGTACTACCTGCAGGCAGAGAGCCTGAGTTTGACTGACTCCCCCCAGCCCTCCAGGTAGGAGGGTCGGCTCCGTGTCCCTCCTGCCCTGAATGCTCTGGTATTTACAGTGACGTGGGGCAGGGCTGGAGGCACGGCAGGGGTGGTGCTGGGCCCTGTGTGTGGTGGTAGTGAGCTGGGGACAACTCCCAGTGGATGGTAGCTCCCAGCCTCAGATTTCACCCCAGCAATACCCCTTTCTCTCAGAATCACTGGGCAAGAGTGATTCCCATCTTGTGCGGCATCCAGGCCTCACAGTTTATGACACGAAGGTTCCTCCTTCTCCATGAGAGCCTCATACCCTTTGCTCTGTGCTTCCTCTCCACATGTCACAGGTCCTCCTCCTGGACCTCCATCTTCAGTGTCATTCCCACCATCTGCTTTGGCTTCCAGGTAGGTAACCCTGGCCCCTCTGGCCGCAGCTGCCAGGGCAGTGCTGGCAGCCCCCCATGGCACCCCAGACCATTGGGATGCCGTCTCTCGAAGGGCAGGGTAGAGGAAGGGGACCTGTGTCTGTCACCAGACATGGCTGCGGGGCAGGACGCAGGTGCCTGGGAATGGGACAGAACAGGACAGGGCACCCATAGATGGGAGCAAGGATGCTGGGGGTGGGGACTGTCCCTGCATGGGGCCCCAGCACTGTCCCCTCTTGCCTTGCAGTGCCACGAGGCGTGTGTGGCCATCTACAGCAGCATGCGCAACAAGAGCTTCTCCCACTGGGTCGCCGTCTCTGTGCTCTCCATGCTCATTTGTCTGCTTATCTACTCCCTCACTGGTAACCCCAGCACCAAACCCTTCACCTCCTCCTTGCCCCGGGGGTCCCCTCTCCCCTTGGCTCATCCATCCTCCTCGTGGTTCCTCTGTCCTGCTCACTGCATGGCCACCCACCCCCACCTCCCTGTCAGCAGGGCTCTACGGCTACCTGACCTTCGGCGAGGCTGTGGCGTCCGATGTCCTGATGTCCTACCCAGGGAATGACCTGGTTGTCATCATCGCCCGCCTGCTCTTTGGTGTCTCCATTGTCACCATTTACCCCATCGTGGTGCTGCTGGGCAGGTGAGGGGGCTGGTGACAAGCCAGGTGTCCCCCCAGCCGGTGCAGCTCCCCCGGGTGCCATCAGCCCCCGCAATCCTCCCTCCCAGGTCCGTGGTGAAGGACTTGTGGGTAACCCCGAAGCGAAGGGCCATGGCAGTGTTTGAGGCACACGAGCGGTGCAGCCGGGTGGCCCTGACGGTCACCTGGATGGCTGCCACGCTCGCCATCGCCCTGTTCGTCCCCGACATCGGCAAAGTCATCGAGCTCATCGGGGGCATCAGCGCCTTCTTCATCTTTATCTTCCCAGGCAAGAGTAGGCATGGGGAGGGAGGAAAGCAGGGTGGGGTCCCTGGTGCCAAGGGCATGGCTGCAGTGGGAGCTGGCCTGTCCTGGCCCCATTTTGGGGGTGCAGGGCTGTGCTTGTGGGGGACAATGCAACGGGGCTGGGTGAGGGATGCTGTGCTGGTGGGGCTGAGCTTCTGCACTGACAGCAGGGCTGTGCCTCGTGTGCATGACTGGGACCTGCAGCCTCGAGCCACGCAAAAAGTGAGTGTCTGTGTGTTCAGCAGCGGTGGGGGCAAGGGAAGGGGCAGGGGCAGGGTGTGGTATCCCATGGGCCATGCACCAGGCAGACCCCTGGGGGTCACCCTGGTCAAGGTGGGAACCCTGCAAGGAGAGGGATTTAGGTATGGCGGGAAGTGCTCTCTGCTGGGGCTGTGCCAGGGAATGTGCCTGGGTGCTAGGGCTGTGTCTAGGCATCAAGGAGGTGCCCAGGTACCAGAGTGACTTTAGGGACAGAAGAGCTGTGGGGTTTGGTGGCACGGGGGCACCCGGCGGGGGCTGGGGTGCAGGTCAGGTTGGGGGTCAGAGGGGGTGCCCCAAGACAGGAGGCCATCAGGTGCTCAGTGCCTGTGGGGCCAGGGTGATGTGTCCCCATCACCACTCCTGTCTGGAGGGGCTGGGGAACAGCAGCAGCCCTTTTCAGGGGGACCTGACATGGTGCTGGTGAATTTTGGGGTAAGTGTTGTCAGCTTGTCTGTGGTGCCCCTGGGGGAGCAGCAGAGTCCGAGTGAGGGTGGAGGTTATGTGGGGGTGGAGGGAGCACCCCAGGACCTTGGGGCCTTGGTCAGGAGGGTGCTCTGGGGAGCCCATGGACATCTGGAGAGGGATGAGGGTGTCCCCAGGGGTGCCAAAGTGCTGGAGGGGCCAAGGCAGAAGGTGAGCAGGGGCACCCACGTGGGTGACAAAGGCTTGGAGAGGTCCCTTGAGGAGACCTGCCAGAGCATGAGCCCATCATGAGGAGTGGGGAAAACAGGAGCTGGGGCGATGGAGACTACACAGGGACAGTCCCAGCCTGCCCGGGACAGTTCGGGAAGGAGCACGGTGCTGAGGACCCTGCGAAAGAGCAGCAGCAGGGCTTGGGGTGAGTGCTGCGTCCCAGGGGCTTAGTATGGGCTGAGGGGGGCTGTGTGCCTCGGGAGGAGGGAACAGGGAGGTACAGACCCAGGGGTCCTGCGATTGGGCCAGAGGTGGAAGCATGTGGTGATAGGATGGGCCTGGGGGTGTGTGGGAGTGGCCGTGCCCGAGCACAGGGTGGGTGGGTGTGGGTCTCTGCTCCTTCAGCAGGGCCGCTGGGCACAGGCAGAGTTGGGAATGATCTCGTGGTGCTATCTGCGAGCTTTTTGACCGAGGTGTGTGTGTCATTGCAGTGGAGACTGGGGCTGACCCAGAGGGGCTGCTGGGCTCTTCAGCCATCCGCTGGGAGCGGTGCAGAGGAGCAAGGCAGAGGAGGCTGACCCTGCAGAGAGCTCCACAGCCAGAGGAGCTGGGGTACAGGGGTGGCCCGTTCCTTAGGTCAGCTCTACCCCAGCAGCCTCTGCCCGTGTCGCCGCAGGGCTGCTCTAATCGCCTGGGGGGTGCTCACTATTCTCGGCGGTGCCTTCGTCTGTGGGCAGAGCGCTGCCCTGGCCGTGCTGGGGCTGCTGCGCTGAGGAACCACAGAGCCCCATCGAGACTCCCACCATGACCGCCCACCGTCGGCCCCGGACAGATGCCCCGAACACAGCCACACCACTGGATCCCATGGCGGTTTTATTTGGCATCACCGTCCCCGTTGTACAGTGGCTAATAAAGACAGGAGAGGGTATTGGCAAGGGTCCTGTGCCACACACCCTGAGGGACCCCCACGCACGGCAGGGTGGGTGTGGGATTGGCACAGACAGACAGACACACAGACAGGAGCACAGACCCCAGGAAGGAGGGGAGGCAGTCACCCCCACGCCTGCAAGGCACCGTCCGCAGCTGTGCAGATGCGAAGGAAACCCCTTGGGACCCCCCACACCTGAAAAGGACTAAGAGGTGCCTTGGGAGCAGGGAAAGCCCCCTCTGCCACCAGCCTGACTCTCCCCTGGGACACGAGTCCCCATCCCTGCAGGCTCACACACACTGCACCAGGCACAGCCTCAACCCCCGAATCTCCTCCCTGGGTGGCCCCTGGGGAGTAGCACAGACCCCCAGCCATTTCAGGGGGGCTCCAGCCTCTCACCTCCCACTCCCATCCCTGCTTCATAGTGCCTGCCTGCCTGCACCCGATGCCCTCACTCCCTGTCTACCTATGTCTGGGGGATGTCCCCGTCCCCAAACCCTACCAGCCCCTCCCTGGCAGTCCTTCTTCCCCCCGAGACCACCCCACGCCAGGGAGAGATGACCCAGGTGATGGGGTAGCTGAGGGAGGACTCTATGGGGTGGGGGACACACACATGGGATGTTTCCTTCACTGCAGCCAGGTCACACGGACACCTCCCCCAGTCACGGCCACCCCGCAGAGGGGACAGGTGCTGGCGGGCCCCCGGCACCGACGGTCACTCTCGGCTCAGGGTGCACCAGGCAGCTGCAGGGGAACATCACTGGAGGGTCACACCTGCCCAGCCCCACATCACCCTGACCCCCAGCCTCCTCCACACCATGCCACCTGCCCACACTTACTCCCCAACAACTGGAGAGGTGCTGGCTGCCCAGGGGTCCCTGTCCCCCACCCTCTGGGGTGGCCACCCTCCTACCTGGCACGGCCACGCTGGAGACGGCCTCAGGCTGGCTCAGCGTGTCCACCTTGACGTGCTGGAAGCCCTTGCAGGTGGCACTCTGCAGGTGCCTGCGCCGGGGTGGGAGAGAGTGGGTGACACCCAGCCCCCCCAGAAACAACATCCCAGCCCCCCAGGGCACCATGGGCTCTGGCAGGGGCTGAGTGCCAGCAACCCTGCTGGCTTCCCCTTGTGCAGGGCACCCTGCCTTGGTTCAGGACAGTGACACCTCCCATCACCACATCCACAGGCACTGCCAGGTGGGAGGTGTAGAGACCCACCGCAACCCCCCTGTCCTGTTTACAGGGACAGCCCTAGGACAGACAGACAGACAGCTCCTCAGTCCTGCCATCAGACAGGGGACAGAGCTTGGGGCTCGGCTGCTCTAACAACCCTTCACACCCAAGCATCCCAAAATAAGATTTTTTCACCCCCTCCCCTACCTCTTCCAGTCCTCCTCGGTCTCCCAGAACTCATAGATGATGAAGGTGACCCCATCAGGCAGCTTCACTGCGGTGACACTGCCAGAAACAGGGAGAGGGGGTGAGCCCCCAACATGGGGCATCCCTTCCCCCTCTGCAGCCACAGGTGTGCCCTAGAGTGGGCTACCGAGGGGGGACCCAGCCCCAGCAGCCCAGGTAGGGGTAGCCCCCCATCCCACCACTCCCCATCCCACACAAAAGCAATGTTGGTGGCTGAGCATGACTACACCCCAAATCCTGGCTGTTTTGCCTCAGTCCTTCACTTGGTCCTCACTCCGGCCTACCCCAAGCCCCCCACGTCCCCAGCCCCGTGACGTGCAGCTGCTGATGGTACCNCTCCCCGGCCACGCTCTTCAGGTACTGCTTCAGGGAGCTGCAAAACTCGCCCAGGTGCTTGTGTGACACCGTCATCTCGTTCCGCACCAGGAGCAGGTACTGCCGGCCCCCAAACACAGCAACATGTGAGACCCCAAAAACACAGAGACCCCCCCAAGTGTGGCTCTGTGCTGCGGGGGCACCCCAGCACCCACGCGTGGTGGCTGGGCACGCTCACCGTGCAAGCTGTGCTCTCGCTGTCCGACAGCCGCTGGTGCAGGTCAAACCAGAGGGTCTGGAAAAAAGGGGAGTAAGCAGCAGGGGGGGTGGTAGATCAGCTGAGGCTGCATGTCCCTCCCTGCTTGGTGGGTTTCTATCCCCAGCATTTTCAATGACTGTGCCCCCTTCTCTACAGGGAATGGGCTCTGAGAGCCACTTGTACCTCCAGTCAGGACCCTTTGCAAAAGACCCCTGTGCTCCCATTGCAGCCAACATCCCCAACACTATGTCCTCATCCCTGCCCCAGAACAGCTGGGGCAAGGTCCCTGAGTTGTCCCTGGGATGGCAGGACAGCCCCACGCAGGGAAATGCTGGCCCTTACCTTGTCCTCCAGCTTGCCAATCAGCTTGGCCAGCCTGTTGATCTGCCCCTCCAGCCCCTCTGCCTTGGTGTCGGGGGAACCTGCGCAGAGCCAGGACACAGAAATGGAGTGAGGGGCACCTGCAGGCACCCCAAGAGCCCTGTGCTGCTGCTGGGACCTGAGTGCTCCGAGGCACCCCAGGCAGCCAGCACTTACCAGTCTGGAAGCTCTTTCCTTGCTCCCTGGGTACCATCCAGGTGGTGGGAGAGTAGCTGGGCACGGGGTTGTCATACCAGGTGTCACTCAGGCCGTGACCATCCTTGCTGGGGTAGTGCCTGCAAGCAGAGAGCACACAGGGTGTCAGGGGAGAGGTCCTGGGCATGAGCCACTGGCATGAGCCAGCACTGCAGCACCCTTTCTGGCAGCTCTGCTGATGATGCCAGACCCCTTGGAGAGCAACAGTGCCCACACTGTGCCCAGCCGGCTGGCTGCACCTTACTGGAGCTGTTTTTGCAGTCCATAGGCTTTGGTGACTCTCAGACAGGAAAAGCTGCTGTCACCCAGGCTACCCATGAGCAGGGGCAGAGATGCCTGGCTGTGTATCCCACAAACAGACTGCAGCTGTTGTTCTCCTGGGGAATGGAAACACATCCACTGTTGCTCTTCCTCCACCGTACTTTCTTCCTCTGGGTCTACAAAGCCTATTTGGCCTGGAGGTTGCTCAAAGCTCCAAAAAACTGTCCTGAAACGCTTCTACAGATGGAGCATCCGTAACCACCATCCACCCCCAGATCCCCAGTGGTCCTCCCAGGACCTTGTTTATTTGTAAGCCAGAGGGAATGCTAAGACCTGCCATCCTCACAAGGACTTGCAGCTGCCATCCACGTGTGTGAGATGGGAATGGGTCTGGGGAAGAATGACCCTCTCCTTTCTTCTCCCCAACAGGAAGCCTGAGCCACAGAGAGAGAGGCTGAGCAGCTCAAAGGATTTCCAGTGTTTCCTTCCAGCAAGAGCAGCTCTGTGCCAGCTGACTGCTGACAGAGGTGCCTGGGGGCCCTGGCTCCTCTTGGCATATTTTGTTAGTCAAGCAGCTCCCAGCTGGAGACGACATGCTGTGTGCCCCGGAGCCAGTGGGCACCACACCAGCCAGCATCTCCCTGCCCTCCTGTCCCTCCCCTGGCACCTGGCTCCTCCAAAGCACAGCCGCCGGGTGCTCTTTCCCCAGCTACCCCGAAAATCAGCCACTGTCGGCTCCACACAGGAACACGATGTGCAGCTCTGGTCCCAAAGAACATCTCCAAGATAAGGAAGCAAGAACAACAATAAAGGTGGCAGGAGTGTCCCTTTGCTACAAGCCGTGCAATTATCCCACTGCTGGTCCTGGATAATCCCCTGACAATAGACAGGAAATTAGGCAAAAACAGAGCTTTATTTTAATCACAATTTAATGAGGTGTCTCAAGCTTGGACCTCTGCCTTCACACTTTGTTCTATAGACCTTTATTTTGGTGCTTTTTAGGCCACCTCTTTGTCTTCATGTGGATGCAGGAGATAATTTTTTGTTGGGATTTATTTTTCTTTTTAGCTATTATCTTCATGAGAAAACAACTACAGTACCCCCCCATTATGATCTGAGCCCACACATCAGCAAATAAAAGCCAGCAAAGTCTTTCAAGGGCTCTAATTGCTTTGCCTGATGTTGGGTTTTTTTCCTCTTCAGTGTTTTGCAGGAGCTCCTACTTCTTTTTGAACAAGGTTTGCCACAAAACAAAGAGAAGAAAGAGCTGTGAGATGATGAAACCCACAGCATTCCTCCTAGAACAGCTGGTGGGGTGGTGCCAGAGCTGCCCATGTCTCACTGTGTTCCAGAGAGTGCTGTCTTAGGAGGGAGCTGGCATTTTTACTCTCCATGTGCCCCTCTGCCCGCCCATGGCTTGGGGAAGCCAAAACATTCCCATGCAAGCATCCCGAGGCTTCCTGGCTTGAAGGAATGGCAGGAGAAGGGTTCGTTCCCCGAGCGTCTGACGAACGGTTCCCGTGGCAACCTGTCCTGGTCAGAGCTGATGGCGGTGGCACTCTGGGGAGGCGAGCGGCACTGACACCGAGGGGGGCTGTGCTGGGGTTTGGCCTCTGCTGCTGGCAGCTCCTTCTAGCTTAGCCCTGGCAGCACTTGGGGAACCTTGAACGGGTCTCCTCTCCACTACCCGAGCTCAGTGCCGTGTGCTGGGATGGGGGCGGCCCCTGCGGAGACCAGAGGACAGCGCTGCCTGTCCTCAGTGCAAAAGCACCTTCTTGCTCTGGACGATCGCTGAGTGCTCCGGCAGGAGGGGGAGCTGCCCCTGTGGGCTGTCCCCAGCACACCTCAGGCACAGCCAGGCCTCTGCAGGTGCCTGTGCCGTGCCCTGGGTGGCACCGGTGGGTTTGCTCGGAGAGGCAGCCCCACACCCCCAGCGCTGCCCAGCCCGGCGCCAGGGTGCTGCCCCTGCTTTGCATCCCCGCACACACCGCTCATGTTACGGGCCACTGCAGGAGAGTAAGGGACAGGGCAGGAGAGAGCGGCGGAGAAAAGCCCCCAGAGTTCAGGAAGCCGGGAAGGGAGGCAAAGAGAAAGGCAGTCACTGGCCCAGCTCCCCTTTGCTCCTGCGCCATGTCTTCTGCATTTCCCTCGCCCCGCAAAAGCATCCTCGCCCTCCTGCACCAGAGGAGGGCAGGAGTGCTGCACACCTGGCGGGGTTGGTTTGCTCGTCGATGGCATCCACAGCACTCTCCACGGAGCTCAGCAGCGACTGGGTCTGGTTCGCGGTCTCCTTCAGCAGGAAGCGGGTCACGAACTGGTCCACGTTGCTGCCGCTCTCGTACACCTGCAGAGGCACACAGCGAGCACGGTGAGTGCCAGCGCCGGCCACGCAGCACCACCAGCGTCCCCAGCCAGTGCAGCACCTGCCCAGCATCCCGCACACTAGCTGGCCCCCTCCGTGTTTCCACAGTGTAAAGAGGTGTTACCCACAGACCGTAGCTGCTCCCTTTAGTATGATCTTAAATGTCTTTACTATCGCCTTGCAGCCAGGGGGTGCAGGTATGAAAAGTGCATCCTGTGCTTTGGAGGTCCCTACTCGGAGAGCTTCAGCATGTTTTATATACAGTGCCCTAGTCCACAGCAGTATGGCCAACCCAGCAGTAAAGTTAAAGGGGTTTGGGATGGTTAACAGGGCTCAATGTGCTGTTTGAGTGACAGAAGCTCCCAGGTAATCCAAACTTTTTCAAGACAGAGAATACCTCAAAATGTTTTAAGAGCACAACTGATCGGCATGAAGCACCCAGGGCCCCTTTCCCAGCACAGCCTTGCTGAGCCCTGCCCATGGCACAGTCCTGCTCTATGGACACTGGCACAGCCTGTGCAACACTGACCCAACCAATCCAGCACTGATTGAACACCACTCCAACCAGTGCAACACCAGCCCAGCCAGACCAAGGCCAGCCCAGTGGCCACTGACCTCACCAGCTCTGGCTGGAGCCAACCACTCAGCATCAGAGCTGAAAATATTTGCAGTGATAAAAAGGCTCCTCTAAGCCCAAGCTTGCCAGCACCACCTTTTCCAACCCATCAGTGCCTGCTGGGACAGCATATTGCCCAGGCAAAGCCCTGTGGGGAAGTCTGTCCCTGTGTGCTCACACCTCCTGGCATGAGACTCCTCTGGGAGGGACTCATGAATTTTTGGAGCAATGAGACAGGGCTGGATGCTCCTGGCTCCCTGCATTCCATCAGCAATGGCCACACTCAGGGGACCAGAGAGATCCCAGCACCACTGGTTTTCTGAGCACTCAGCAGCACAACATGAGCACCCCAAGCTCCCCAAAGCAAATTATTCCTCTTTTATGGTGAAGCTATTAACAAGGGTTATTTCCATGGCAACTGGAGCAGCTCTGAAGAACCCAGATGGCCTTTATCTCTGCCTTTATCTCCCATACTAAATCACAGAAGAAGAATGAGCTGATGGAAAAAACCCTTTGGGGAAACTGACCACAGAGCTGATTTCTCACCCCTGGTTTGGTATGGAAGCATGAGTTTCTTGATGGCTTCTTGAGCATCCAATTAGCAGTGGTTAATGACTTCTGTCTAACACAAGAAAACTTGCTCCTCTCCCTGTCACAGCCACAGTGTTTCTGGGGGACATGCACAACATGGTGATTGATCCTCGATGGCTGGTGATGCACAACGTGGTGATGGTGGTGCTGAAGCCATCTGCCAAGCAGGGTGCCCCATCCATCGTCTCCTGCACCTGCTCTCTGTAGCACCATTGGGTGCAAAGAGGGAGATGGAAGGAGGGCAGGATCCATGGGCTGCATTGCTCTTTCATCAGCACAGCCTATCCCAGGGCACTGGACAAACGGAGACAGGGCTGTCTCAGGGCACTCCATGAGCTGCAGCAGACCTGGATGAGAGCCAAGCACTGCGATGCTCTTCGAGTTTAGGGGATGCATTTGGCAGTGCACAAGTGGACCCTGGCACCTTATGAGTATTTGTCCAAGCAGGACCACACTCCCCTCCACAGCCCTGGTGCTCTCCAGCCCAGCCCAGCCCAGCCCAGCCCGCTCCACCAGCCTCACTATCCCACAGCCAGCAGAGGAAAGCATTCCACTGGCTGGTTGGATTATGCTTTTAATTAAGAGTTGGTGGTTTCTGGGACATGACTTGCCCTGGGGTGAGCTGGGGCTGGATGGAAGCACGGGCTGGAACAAGGGGCTGTGCCCATGCCCTGAGACCCCCAGTGCTGCTCCAAGTGGTGATGCACTGCAAAGACAGAGTAATTCACCATCAGTGTCCCTTCCCAGGGAGATCTGCAACACTGCTGCTTTGTCCTCCCCTCCTCTCATAGCCATCCAACCACATAGCACAGCTCCCACCAATATTCCAAGCCCACCCACTGAGTTTACACCTGTTCTGTGCTCTTCATCTCACACTCAGCCTCCTTTGCAGGACTTTGAACAGTGCACCACGGCTTTTCCATTTCAATCCAAGCATCCAGTCCAGCCCTGCTGCACTCCAGGACTCTACAGCCTGTCTCCTGCACATGCCACCAAACAATACCCCAAACAACCCTTCCCATGATTCAGGTCAACTGACTGCTCTCCCTAGCAAGGGAGCCTGCTCCTTTTGGAAAATGGTTTTTATGAATGCACAGGCTATGCCAGGTGCTGACTGGCCATTCTGACTGTCTCTGGCTGCTGAAATGTAAGGCTGTGAGAGTATGTGCAGTTAAGTGTTAGATTTTTTTATTACCTAACCACAGCCTATAATCTTGGTTCAGCTTCAGCAAAAATCAAACAGGTGATTCCCACATTCATTTAAATCAGCTTAACTCCCTATGAACAGATTGGATGGATGGATGGATGGCTGGCTGGCTGGCTGGATGGATGGATGGATGGATGGCTGGCTGGATGGATGGATGGATGGATGGACGGATGGATGGATGGATGGATGGATGGATGGATGGATGGATGGATGGACGGACGGACGGACGGATGGATGGATGTCAGGTACAAAGCTACTCCAGCCAGTGCAGAGAAAATTGGGGTGTTTGTGAAGATCTGATGCTTTTTCACAGGCCAGTAAGCCACATAGCTCTGAAACCAAAACAACAGTGATTTTTTTTCTCCCACTTAACTAACTGGCCATTTGCCAGCCCAGCTGTGACATTGGCTCTCAGGAGCTGAGTCAGAAATGCGTGTGCTTAGAGGTTTTTCAGCAATCCCTCAGGCTCTCCTCTAGCATGTGTCTTCTTCAGGGTTGCAAAAACAAACCATTAAAAAGACCAGCTATAAAAGAATCCTTCCCATTGTCTTATTAAAACATTTGTCAGACTGTCCTAGTGAGATTTAATGAGGCTTGGTCTTATTAATTCCACCCCGAAGAGTTATTTCCTCCTTGATAGCTTGAGAAGTTAAAATATTTATGGAGATAGTACAATAATAATTGCTGGTGTACCTCTCCAAGCTCTTTTCCATCCATCATTTCCAGGCGAGCTCTTTGCTGAGCTGCCTGGCCTTGACCTCTGCTGCTGCAAACAGGTGGCTGAGAGTGTTTGCAATGTGCAGCAAGTGTAAAAACATCATTGAAAGGCTGGCCTTGAGATTTCTGTGTTGCAGGCTCTCAGGAGAGACTCAGAAAGCATCATGATTTGACAAACCAGGACATGTGACAGAGACATTAAAAAATGAGAGAAGAGTGGGAAAAGGACAGCTTGCTTTATTGGGGAAGTATTGCCCAGGGTGAGGTCTCTGGTCAGTTGCCTGAGGTCCAGGCCCCAAATTCACCTCCCTCCTTCACATCACAGGCTTTTCAAATGTCTGTAAGGCACCTTCCCACACACAGTGGAAGCCAACATAGGGGCACAGTCTGCTCAAAGCCCCACCACAGCTCTTCCAGCTTTTCATTTCCACGTGCACTGACCCAAAACTGCCCAAATTCTGGCACAGATTAATGAAAACACACCTGGGATGTGTTACCTGTGCAAACCATAGCCGGGATTTTGATGCTGTTGAGTGCTTGGATTTGCCAACCAGTGCCAAGTTTCCCTCACCAGACATTGCAAATGGATGCCTAAAAAGGGGTTCTCATGGCCATGTCCTCGTGGGTTCAAATACTGGGGAAGAACAGTTTTAATGTTGTTGAACATCTCGAAGCTTCTTTGCTGGCATTTTTAAAGGTCATTATTGAGCTCATTAAGACCACAGGATGTAAAATATAGATTATTCTGCACCACCCACGAACTTGGAGACCCACTGTGACCTGCCCACATCTTCCCTTGGCCTCACAAGGTTACAGCCTGACCAACAAGGCTTCCCAGTGCTGACTTTTAATGAGATTGGCCAAACTGGCTGACAATTACCATGCCTGGGGACACTCATGACTTCTCCAACTGTTAATAACTACAGTCCAAGCCCACCCACAGGGTGATGCCACTGAACTGAGAAGGCTTTTCAGTTGGAAACCAAAGGCAACTCTGTTTCACCCACACTTTTCCTCCAGTTACAAAAACAAAACCCAACAACAAACCTATTGCCATGCCATAAAACACCCATCAAGCCTCATCCCAGGATGATGGAGAGGTTATCTTCCACCCACCCAGCCCTTTAAAAACCAGGCATGTGTTGCACTGTAATTTCAGAGTGGCTGATTTAAATTCGTTGCTCATAATTGCCTGTTTGCTTCCAAGAGATATTTTCTTATAATTAGAATAACACTCAGACCTGCCTCTTTCTCCTTTCCCTCCCCCCGACTTTTAAATCCCTTCCAAAGCAGAGACCCAAAACTGATTGCCTGGCACATAATCAGTAGGAGAAACCTGAAGAGAACAGGCATTTAAATAGTTGATAAATGAAAGCATTACCATATGAAAGATCCTGAGCCTTCCTGAAACAGCTCTAAAAAACCAAATGAGACACCTGTTCAGATTACAAAAATGACAACAGCATCATATGGATTTAAAAAGGTTTTTTGCTATAAAATCCTTCTTTTGGAAATCTCAGTGTTGGACCCTTCTCATCTCATGCTTACCTTGTTTGGTCTTGAAGGTCTCCTGCCATGGACCCTTCCCAAGCAATTTATTATGGGGCTTCTCTATTCTCACTGTTAGAGAAACCTCCCTGCTGCACTGGAATCCCATCATTTCTTGTGCAGCCACACGGGTGTGAAGGGCAGGAGTCTGCTGGCCCACACACGAGCTGTGCTGCACATCCCCGAGGTCACCTACAGACCCAGAGGCTTCTGGCCCTTTTGCACCCTGTCCACTCACCCAGCAGGCAACAAACAGGCTTGGAAGTGTGGCCTCCTGCTTCTCAACACCCTGGCTATAATCAGCCTTTTCCTTCACACAAGTTCCTAATTAGCTCCATGTAGTACCCACAAGGCAGCAATTTAATACATGTTTTATTTCAGTTTTCCAAGGAAAGTGCAGATTTTGTTTTCCAAACAGGACCTACTCAAAGGACCCTGGAGATATGGCAGTGTGGGATGGTCAAGCTGCTGAAGGCTCAGCCTGGCTGTGCCAGCTGCTTGTGCTTGGACTTGCTCCCTGCCTTTCCTTTTGGCAGCTCCTTCAAAGCTGCTCTTGGACAGTTTGGTAAGACAACAGCACTGACACCTGGGGGATTTGCTCCCTTCACCATACAATTTACCTAAATCCCAGGAGCAATAGACGTAAAATGGGAGGCAAGAGGAGGAAAACCACATACTACAGGAGGTCCATGAGACCTGGAGCCAGGACAGCACAAGCAGGACCTCCAGAGAAGGCACTCTTCATTTTCAGAGAGAATGGAGGGACATGAACTTTGCAGCACCAGACAAGCAGAAGAGCAGTGAATGAGGATCTTCATCTAAAAATAAGTTCCAAGAGAGACCTTAAGATTCATCTTCCTGCCAGTCCCTGCTCCCCACAGTCTGGCAGCCCAGCTGGATCTCATGCACAGCCCTGTGAAGCTGGCAAGAAAATCGCTCCGGATGGCATCGCACGGAGAAGAGGCATTCTGGTCTGGAGTCTGAACAGAAAAGTTGGGGAAAATTCAGTTCTTGCAGAACTGAAGCTGCACATTTTGTTTTAATCTGTGGTGCAATATTTTCTTAAGTCAGTTTCAGAGAAGAGTTGCAGAAATACTTTCTGGGAAGCTAAACAAATGCACCTCCTTTCCTTTCAGATTATTCTTCAACTATGAAGTTCCATAACTTTTCCAGAAATCAACATCTGTTTTTTGCTATCAAAATTGATTCAGAAATTGTTCATACATGTGTCATTCAAAACACATGGAGAGTTGACTCAACCTTTAGCAATTCACTGACCCATCACCACGCTTTTCTTTTTTCAGACACAGCCATTCACCTTGATTACATCTTTAATTGCATCATAGGAATGTTTCAGAGCTGTCGTGTTATAAAACTGCCCATCCAAGAACAGGAAAAGAAAAGCAGTTGATAATCCCCAAAACCACTCTCTCCCAGTCAGGGCAGACAGTGCAGAGGTGAGGATGAATGATGCTCTGAGCCCCCCAGAAAAAGCAAACTGGTCATTTGAGCAAATAACCTGACCCCTAAAGAAGAGCCAAACGCTTCCAAGGGGGAAGAAGATAAGAAATTGTGCAGGATCTCCTGGGGCTCAGCCAGGTACAAAGTACCAGGAGACAAGCTGTTCCCGTGTTCAGCAGTAAGGAAGGCAGAGCAGTGCTTCTCCAAGGGAGAGACTGGTGTGGGATTGAATATGAATCACCCAGGAGGGAATATGGAACAACTGATGTGCTGCACTGCAGTGGTACCCCCCAGGCTTCAAACTCAAACCAGAAGTCTTCAGCTGTTGTTCATGTACCCACCACGAGCCAAGGCCAGAACATGAGGTCTGTGAGAAGCCATGAGCAGCCCACATTGTTTGGGCTGGGCACAAGCCAGAACTGCCACGCCCTGCCAGGGGTCTGTCACCTGACTCGGCACAGCCCTGCCCCAGGAACCTGACACCCTCCGTGTGAGCACCAAGTTCATTCAGCAGAGCAGGAGAAAACCTGCCCAAGTTAAACGAAAGGCTGAGATAAAGGATTAGCTGGAGGATGGGAGGAAAAGGTTCTTTTTGAGGATTATTTCTACTGACTATTTTATCTCGAGGTGTCATCATTCAAAAAAGAGCAATATCACTTTTGGCAAGCTTAAGTTTGGCAGGTAAGAATGCAAATAAGAGCGCTCTATATTGCTCATCAGGGCTGTGCTATAAAACAAAAAATACCATCCACCCTTTTCAGCATCCAAGACTGCTGGCAGCCGGTTCTTGCTCTGGGGCTGTAACTGAGCTGCTCAAACAAGCGCAGTTTGCAGTTTGCTGCTGGGGGCTGAAAACTGGGGGAGACCCATGGCCAGCCTGGCACCAGCAGCAGGGAGAGGACATCTGCTGCAGCACCTCCACCCAGCCCCAGGAGCCCAGCATCTCCTGTTCACTGCAATTACATCTCACAAGGCAGAGACAAGAAAGGTGGATTGCTGCAGGAACAATTTAACTCACAAATAACATATAAACCTATTCACCTGCATGTAGATACCTCTGAGCTCCCTACTGCTGCTGGTGCAGCAGCAGCTGGTATTGAAGGTCAGTGCACTCAGTTTTTCCTTTATGATTTACATATTCTCTCATCTAAATAATGATTCTCAAGGGAAAATGCATTTGCAGCTGCTTTGGGTACAGTGCCAGTCCATAAGACACATGTGGTGTTTGGCACCCTGACAGGAGAAGGCTCTCAGGGGGTCTGTGTTGTGTCACCACTTGGTCATATTTCCTCTGCAGGCCCATTAAATGAGATAACTGATAGAGCTGGCAGGGAGCAAGCAAGGAGTAAAACACTCTCCTTCACATTGCATTGCTCTCTCTCCAGGACAAAAGGTGATGCTGAACACCAAGCAGAGGCTGGTCCAGGGCCACCCTCAGGTCCTCAGACCTGCTCCATAAATCCTTCCTGCTGTACCCTACACTTCCCTGAGGCCAGTCTCATTCTGGTATGTGCATGGGGGGTTGAAATTTCACCTCCAGTTTGGGGTAATTTTGCTTTCCAAGCACTCTCCTTCCCTATCTGGGACAGGGAATGCACCAAGGCCAGCCACCAGTGCTTCTTGGACCTGTCTGCTGCCCAACTGGAACATCCACAGGAAGGAATGATTTGACTTTAAATCTGAGCTGCTTCATCCTTGAAGATGTTCATCACTCAGCATTTTTTGTATTTACTTGCAGCTTGCTTCTAAAGTTTGCCTCAGCACTTAAGGTCGGCCTTGCTGATGCTTCCATGGTCAGTCCTGCAAAATGCTTAATTGGCAGAAGCTGGGAGCAGGAGCAATCCCAGTGCAGCTGGCAGTGGAAGCTGGACATGACAGGAACAAGGCTAATTGAGCCTCTCAGGCTCCAAAACCCACACTGTTTTTTTACCAAGCTAAGTCACATTTCCTGGGGTGTCTGGGTGAGGGTGTGCCATGGTAACCACCCCCTCTGCCACCCCCGGGCACTTCCCCTGTCACCCTGGAAGCTGCCAGGGATGGTGGAAGCATTGGGTGGGCACTGTCCCCTAAGGCAGGGGAGTCAGTGACTGAGGGGGAGGGACAGCAGCAACCTGGTTCTGCTCTCCCAGCTCCCACCACACCCCACGTGCCCTCCGACACTGGACACAGAGCACATCCTTCTCAGTCATGTCGGGTTTGGTATTTGCTGACCGCACTATACAGCAGTAAAAGAGAATTATATAAGAACATCTCCTGCAGTCAGCTTTATTTAGAACCCAGAAGTTCATTTCCTTTCTCTCCAATTTAACTTTTCATTTCCAATCGTCACCGGCAGTCATTTCAACGCGGCACGGACATCACTGTATTGGAAAATAATTACAATGACAGATTTTGTTTTGCTGTGTGAGACCTTCCACTACCGAATCTAATTACTGCTGGTACTTTAGGAGCTCCTCCAGTTTGAGATAATTGCTGCTTTCTCTTTGTGTGAGCAAGAAATAATAAGTTGTGTGTTAAGGTGAGAAATATAAACAGCAATCAAATACCATGGTTCTCCATGCCCTCTTGTCAGCTGGCACCTCTTCTCAGAAAGGCAACACAGAAGTAGGTTAGGCTTCATTTATTGTTTGCCCCAACACCTTGTTTGAAAGGGAGGGAATAGGAACACTCCTAGATGATCAATAGTGTTCTCCAGCTTAGGAAATGTATATTTTATTATGGAGAAGAGGGAGCAGCTCACAGCAAAGCAGTTTGCTCCTAAGTCACAATGCTCAGCATCATCACGCAGCCCTTGGCAGGGTCTGGCCTCAGGAAAAGGTGTAGGGACAGCAACAGGCTCGAGCACCAGGGGGCACAAAACCGTGCTTGACTCTACCAAAACCTGCTGCTTTGGCCATCCTTCACCTCTCATACTGTTTCTAAAAATAGATGTTAAGTATATCCTGCTACCCCATCAGCATGGGACCCTTGGTTACAGCACCACACATGGAGGAGATGGAGCAGAAGGAGGCTGAACCATGCCTGAAAGTGTCCAAGGCCAGGCTGGACTGGGCTTTGTGCTCCATGGGTCTAGTGGAAGGTGTCCCTGCCCACGGCAAAGTGGTGGAACTTAATGAGCTTTAAGTTCCTTCCAAACCAAATGTATCCTGTTTGAACACGGGAGACGAGTTTCTCTACCACCCACAACAGCTGGTTTTCTGTTGGGTTTTATTTTTCACCTGCTACTTTACCTGAACAAAGTGCCTGCCTTTGAATAATTCATTGTTGAGGTTTGTACCACTTTGTTCACAAAATCACAGCGGGGAACAGTGTTTTTCATTAAATGCTTCTTTGCCAGCTCCTCTCTGCGATGGAGCCTTGCTCTGCTTGCTCCCTTGCCAAAAATCTGCCAGGCAGCAAAGAGCAGCACGTCCCACAGGCTGACAAAATGAGGGGATGGGAGGGTGCTGGGGCAGCATTCCCTCACCTGGCTTGGGAAATATCTGCATTTGAGATGAAGTGTTGTGATCCTCCAGTGTCACAGGAGGAAGGTGCCTCCAGCGCTCCAGATCTCCCTGCTTCTCTCCACAAAAGCATGATGGAGGTGACCAGCTCAGGTTAAGGTAAATAACCTCGACCTGTTGCAATTAAGGCAGGTGAATCCTGCCAAAATTTGCTGAATCAAGGAGGGAGGAAGATGTTCTTCTTACGAGTGGGTTTGGGTTATGAATAACCATCCTGCTTCTGCTGCAGATGTCTCATGCAAGGTAATACCCAAATGCTCAGATGCTTAATTTATAAGCAGGGAATAGACCATCTTCCTCTTGCAAAATATTAGGAAGAATTAGTCATATATATTCACATCACCTTGGAAAAGCAGTGATGGAAGGCATCACGAACAGCAAGCTGGAGCGAATTACTAAGATCTCTATTAGCACGTTAACATTTATTTAAAATACATAATTGGCAAACCGGATGGCCATGAAAATTGCTAATAATAAATATAAAGCAGACATGAACAGACACAGAAACTTAATTGTAAAAAATGAACTATTACTGTTGTCTTGATTTTTTTACCCTTTCATAATGTTGATAAAAAATCACTAACACTTCAGACAGATCAGTGCTTGGCGAAAGACTTTTGTCTTTAATTTATTATGGCAAGACATCAACGTGTTAAATATGTGCCTTCACTTTCCATGCTGCCTTCCTCACAAACATCAAAAGGGATGGATTTTGATCAAGCAAGGAAATCAGGCTCTTTACTCAGCAGCAAGAGGGGAGAGAAATTTGCCATTTCCCATTCTAACTCCTAAAACTTCTTATCATTGTCACTTCTTTAATGTGGAGTAATTTGAGTTCCTCCTTTAGCTCCAAAGATAAATGGAAGGGAGATTTCGATTTGGATTGCTTGCAGGAGGGCTGTAGTTGGATTGGGAAATCCTTACAGCTGCTTGGAAAAAGCAAAAACTTCCTCCCTGGCTTGGTCCTCAGCCTTACTGCTCACAACTGAAGAGTAAAACTACTTTTTATTCATTGTGGCACAAGAGAACAATGCAAATGTGGTTGAAGGTGGAAGTGGGAAAAGGGATTGATTATCCTGAGGCAATAAGTATCACTGATACAGCCTGGTTGCATTAAGTGGTATGGAAGGACAGGAAAATTATTTCAAAGGAACTACAGCTATAAAAACACTTCTCTTATCCTGGTAAGACAACAAATGAGTGGTGCACCTTTCAGCAGGGAGGTTTATATGGTACATCAGCTCAGATTTTCTCAGTATTCATAAACAAACTTCAATATGTTTCTTGATCACTGTCAGTGTCTATAACAGTCCAGTATCATTAATATACATGATGGATTTTTTCGAGAACTTAGGGCTACTTTGCACATGTAAAACAGGGCATTATGTCTCGGTTTTGGTGCTTGCACAATTCTTCTGTGGTCCTTCAAACACACAGCCCTCTGGTTCCTAACACAGCAGCTCCACACACGAGCAGCTGTATTTTGAAAGCAGGATGCCTTCCAAGGTGGAAGCTAGATTTAAAGGCAGCTCTATGATATGAAGTTTCCAAAAGCCCTCTCAGTCGTGCTAACAACAACTCATGCCTTCAAAATCCCATCCCAGGGACCCAGAGACCGTGTTGTCTGCTGAGCAGGAGGACACAGCACTGCTGGAGAGGATAAGGACCTTTCAGATTTATGTGCTCTGTTGATGCAACATTTACACTGCTCACTCTGAGCCTGTGAAACTCGAGGTGCAGGAAGGAGCACTCACTCGTTTGGTGTAGTCCATTGCCTTCAGGATGGAGAGGTTCAGCATCTCCAGGGAAGCCAAAACATCTTCATAGTCTCCCATATGGTCAGCAAAATAGTCTGGGAAAACCAAGAGAAACATGATGGGAATATGTTAATGTAACTTGAGGCCACATGGCACAGCAAGGTCTGCTTTTGGTGGTAAGATAAACCTGAGAGGACCATCCTGAGAGGGTGGTTCCAGGTATATTTTTATACTCTATATCCTCAGTCAAAGTCACAATTTGTTCTGAAGGGATGGGAAGTGATGTGATTCCCATGAAGTTTGGGACCATTGAAAAAAGGAGATGTGAGACCCAATAGCTCCCATTGAAAATAACTCATCAGGGTCTTTATTTCTGTGCCTACTTCTGCATTTCGCTGTATATGGTCTCTCTCCCTCCTGCTGCTGGCATGGAGGGAGAGGTCTCAAAAGAAATCCCCTTTCCATTCCCATGCCACTCAAAGCATCCAAATACCTTCCAATTCACCCCGATTTATACGAGCTGAGACTGGCCTTACATCTTTCCCTACATTCCTACCACTTTTGCACCTCAGCCCACAGTCACAGGTTGAACAAGCTTTTGAGAGTAAAATACGCCTTGCAAGGAAGAGAATAGATCTGTGAGCTGGGCCCAAAGTCACGTGTTCTCCACAGAGAGGGAGCCACACTTTCTCTGTGCCATCCTTATCCTTTCCCTGCTTCTGGTGATTGACACAGAGCACAGTCAAAAGCTGTTCCTTAAAAGCCACTGGCACCGTTCCTCAGCACGAGGACATGGAGTTTCACACTGAGGTGACATCTCTGTGGAGTGCAGCAAGACATAAACCTCAGGAAACAATCCCACTAATTAGGTTTTCTTGGCTTAATTAGAAGTGCCTATAGCTATTTACAGTCTGAGAACACATCCAAAGGGAAGAAGATTTTGGCAGAAACCGGAATGTCACAGCATGACTGACAGCAGCTGTTCCGTGATAAGCCAAACAGCTTATCCTCACTGCAGCGAGCTTGTTTGTGCTTTCCTTCCTACCTGGGAAAGAAAAACTGAGCAGGGCTGAAAGGTAAAGACTTTTTCTAAGTCCTGAAATAAAAAGCTGGACCCATCCATTTCAGGAGAAATGAGCTGTTGTGAGCACAGCACAGCCCTTGAGACTGGCCAAGGGGCACGTGGGAGGAGGGCAGAGTTGACTTTGTTGAAGTGCTCAGCTCTGCTGGTTTAGCGTTATTTATTCATGCAAGGCTGCAGGGCTCAAGGAATACCTTTTAAGATGCTCTCAACATCTTATAACATACAACCCATTTCAAGAGAGACACCACAGCTCCCATTTAGACAAACTGAGGGTTTATGTTCAATACTTATAAGAGATGCAAGCAAATAAATCACAGGCAAGGGCAGGTATTCAGCAGATAACAGATCTAGGCAGGAACTTGTGCTGATCGATCCTTTCTCTGGCTTCCCCCAACTTTCACAGGAGGTGATGGGTTTATCTCTCCTCTCTCCTGGCAGCTTCACCCCTGGGAGAGGCAGCAAGATGGGATCACCCTGGGTGACAGCCATGCAATTTTCTGATTGTATCAGAGTGATGGAGAAAGCCGTGTGGGGTCAAGCAATGCCATTGCTACCTCTGGATTTCCTGGCAAAGTTGATGGTACAAACTGGGGGGGTTTGATTTCTCGGGGCAGCTGGCAAGGAGACCCAGTGCAATAAGGATGGAGTGATGGGAACCAGCCCATCATATCATCAGCAGACCAAAAGGATTTTATGGAAGTCTTTGTTTCTTGCATACCAAAACAAGGACAAGCAGGAATAACCAGTGGAAAGGGGAAATGCTTTTGCATTGGAAAGGGTTGCTGCTTTTGCTGCCTGCTTGGATGCTCAAAATGGTGTGGGCAGGGGTTGAATACACCAGGAAGAGAGAAACCCTGGACAATGTCCTGGTGTGGGCCATGGACAGAGAGGTCTTTAAAGCATCAGGAACAAGGAGTAACTGCTGGGTGCTGGCACAGGCACCCAGTAACTCCGTCTCTGCCTGCACAACCCACTCCCAGCCAGACTTCCAAAGGCTGTAATTGGTGGCAAAGTGGTGAAGGTAAATGGTGAAGACATGCTGAAGTGGCTTTATATGTTTTTTTCTGCATCCTGGCACAGGAGGGAAGGAGAGGAGATGGATGAGCTCTCTGCAAGGCCACACACCTCTCTCCCCATTTCCTCCCAAAAAGCTGGGGTGCAGAAAATATTTCCCAATAGCAGGCATCCATGGAAAAATACACCTGAGTGAGCAGCTTGAGTCACCTCCTATTGAGGCAAAGCCCTTCAGAAATCCCAGCAGGAAATATTCCTTTTCTGGTCAAGGTGTGGGACAAAATATTATCACAGATTTTCTGTTCAGCCTTTAATTTTGGCAAGCCGTGGGAGGTACAGCAGAGGTAGTGCACCCCTCAGGCAGCCTGCTGGGAAACACGAAGGCTGGCCTAGGGAGAAACATGTTACAGGTATTGCAGAGGGATATGGGTTTATTGAACTTCAGAGCGAAGCTGGAAGCCATGACATCTCCAGAAATTAAACTCCAGCTTGTTATTGAACGGGATCCATGTGCTTCCCTTAGCTCTGACCCCATTTGTGTTGCAAGAAAATGAAAAAACTTTTGCCAATTTTCCTGTGGAATAAGGGGCAGAGCAGCAGCAGGGCTGAGATGCCCCAGCTCCACAGCCACGACAGCACAGCAGCTCTGTGCTGGGTTTCGTGCACCCTTTGAAGGCCCTCGTGCACACGATGATTGCTTTAGCCCAAAAAAGAGGGTCTGCACTCACCACACAGCTCCTTGGTGTCCACATTGCTGGAAGAGGGGGAGAATGAGGCAGGAGAGGAAGCAGGGAAAAGAGAGAGAGAAAAAGAGAAAGACAATTTTAATGTAAAGGACAGATGAAGGCTACAGTTAGAATTCCCACAGGCTTAGCTCCAGATGCCCTCCTGCAACATCACCCAGCATCCCCAGGCACCAGTGGGGACAGCCTGTGGGGAAGAGAAGGGTTGGTGCCACTCAAGTCAACTTCAGCATCTGTGCAGCTGGAATAGGTTCACAAGTTATTTTGGATATTCCCTGAGGGGGAAATGGGTACTTGTACATCCCCCCCAAAGGGGGGGCCTTTGTCCAAGGGGGACCCAGCACACCTGGCACATCAACTCCTCTGACTTCCTTACAAACATCCACCCTGGCAACACCCTGGTGAGGCACTCGATATGGCACAGGAATGTTTGTTCCCATTTACACAGAACAAACATTTGCAAAACGTACTTTTCTCGATGGACCAATTCTCCTAATTCTGCCCGTGCGAAGCAGCTCTTGCCTGGGACTCCCTCCAGACAAAATTGCATGATTACTTCTTAACACATGAACATTTAGTTTATGTAACAACACCTCAACAGACAACCTGCTTGGGAAATAAAGATTGCTGCTAATCTCTTTGTGCCTCCTATTCCCACACAATCATTAGTGCCATTCAAGGACTGGAACGATCTCTTAATAGAATTATATTTTATCAATCCATTTATATCCTAGAAAATAGTTTCTTTAACTAAACTCATCCCTGCTCTGTCTAACCTGCCAGCATAAGTGGATTAGGGCTTTCACTGACAGCATCCTCCTGCAGGCCTGCCTTGATGCCCAAAACAAGGCAAACACAAAACATCTGGAGCTCGTGAGGCGCTGCCTGACAGAAGTGTGCGACCTGCCCTGTCTCCTGCTGAAAAAGCACGAGGTGCTGAATCACACCCCCTTTTGGGTAAGTGGTGCCTGTCATGGTGTAAAGAAGTCACCTCTTGTCTCGAGGGCAGGACACTCGTGGTGCAGGACACAGCTGCAGGGGTGGCTGCTGTGGCAGCCGATGCACTGGCACGGCTGCAGCCAGTGGGGTGGGCAGCACAGGCCTCTCTCTGCAAAATGAGCTCTTGCACTACTTTATCTTCATTCTCTCGGAGATTTACCATCTTCCTCAAACCCTGGAATGACTTCCCTGAATCCTACAAAACCCCCTGGGGATGCTGTGGGCTCAGCTTCCCTGACTTAGTGTTCTCACAGCCAAATCCACTGAATGCACAGATACAAAACACTGCGCAACAGAGCCACTCCTGGTCCCAGGAGCTCTGGCAGAGCACAGCACTTTGGCAGCAAGTGATTGCCAACATGGAGCTTCAGCAATGCAGCAGCAGAGGAATTCAGGTGAGACCCCCAGCAGGTGCATTTCCAACACTGGCACAGCCCCAGGACCACGGCTGGTTGTTCACCAAAGCGCTCTCCAGCACACAGCCTGGGAAATCAAATGCTGCTTTCAAGCACATGCATAAGAGTAGTTTTTACATCAGCATCACCCACGAAGTGTTTCAATAATATTTTTCAGAAGATAGTTATTGTTTATAAACACCTACTGGCGTGGTTATGGGTTTGCAGCTAGGGCACGTTACTGAGAAAAAAAATCTATTATTGTATTTCATATGATTCTGCACTGCAATAATTGATCTGCTGCTGCCAAAATTGGTGTTTTATTTCCTCACATCTTGCCATTGTATGATTTCACTTAATTGTGCTTGAATGTTAACTCGGCTGAGAAGCTGCTTTTAATTTTAAGCCATCTTGCATTCAGAATAAGCCTAATGAACGAAATTACTGAAGCCGCAAGCTGACTTAATAAAAAAACATGATAATGTTCAGATGAAAAACTGTAAGGAGAAATCAATGGGTACTTGAACAGGCTGTTTCCATCCCCCAGGAGTTTGCCTGCTGGGAACATCGCTGACACAGAGCCACGTCCCCACCGCTGCTACAGGGGGGTTTCTGGCCCAGCCTGGGAGCTGCACAGCACAAGCCCTGTGCAATACCCAGCTACAACACAATTTACAAGCTGACCTGGCAGTTTAATACTTTAGTAACTAACACCCACCATGGGGTATGCCAGTAGGGGTTCAGGCCTTGTGAAATGGGAGGTGGTGGCTCCTGAGGAGCATCCTTGTCATGTGCTGAATCACACCCTTCAGAGAGTATTCCCTTCAGAGGGTATTTTTGGAGCAATCACATATCACAAAACCCTTCAGCAGAATAACATTTAGGTGAGCATTAGTTACCAATTTTTCCTTCAGATGCCAAACATTCAGCACTCCTGTACACAACAATAAGTTAAAAAGAAAAATTGCAACAAGCTGTTCTCGTGTTTCCAGGAAAAAAATGAAAAAAGTCTTTCAAGTACCAGAACACTTGGCTGTGAATTAGCTTTTGATTTTTTTATTGCATTAATAATATGACTAATTCAAGAGCTTGTGGAAGCCATAACCCAACTAAGTAAGCAGAATATAACAAACTTCAAGTAGAAATGAAGGAATTACTAAAGATTTCTGTCATACAATTTTTTCTGCATAGTAGAGACCACATCTATCTGATCTCGTTCCAAAACAGAAGTCTTCCTTTCAAAGGAGAAAAAAAAAATCAAGAAAATCCAAATCTTTTTGAAAATCCAGGCCTTTTCTTTATTTTCCAGCCAACGAGGCTGTAGCACGGAGCAGCACAACCCTGCATCCCCAGTATTGCTGGGCACGTGCACACCGTGAGGTTACTTTCCAAGGCAAAGATGTACTTCGGAGATCCTCCATTTGCCATTTGGGACCCAATTGCTCCAACAGAAGTACAAGGCAAACACAGGAGCTCAGATTTCAACCTAGATCACCTTCTGAAAAGGCAGAGCCCAAGCCATGAACTACTTTGGCCACAAAAAAGGACTGCTTACTGATCACCACTCCCCCCTTTTAAATACACTGGGATCATTTGACCAGATAAACATATTGGCAATAGGGAAATAGTTTTCTCTCCTGGTTCACATCCAACCATTTCAAAGAAAAAGAAAAGACCTCTGAGCATGATACTCCTCCTGTGTATGTGGTAGTTTAAAGAGCAATGACCATGCTGCGAGAGCATCCCCTCAGTGGGATTAATTAAGTGAACTTGCCCAGAGAGTAATTACTGATGCATGACTCCTACGAGAAAGAGGCTGCCCAGAGTAATGGCTGTGCCTCCTGCATACTCCAGAAAGAAAAACATTTCTCCCCACAAAGCCCCACCCAGTGTTAAATTGTGGTTTGATGAGCACCAGAGCTAACGAGGATCTCTGGGAAGTCACATCTTTCCCTTGCAGTGTCCCTGATTGCGGATTGTCCATGGACAGGCTTTTATCAGAGCTGTCCTGTACTGACTCTGCTGCTTTTTCATCAGTTTATAAGGTTTTTTTTTATTTCTGTACCTGCCTTCCCTGAAACACGATGCCATCTTTGAGACTTTATCCCAGGAAGCAGGGCACCTTCAGGCAGAGGACCTGTGTCCAACAGGTGTCCAACAGCCCAAGGATTATGGCTTCAAGCTGAGCATCCCAGCAGCCAGACCTCTGGGTGGGTGATGGTACCATGCAACCTCCAGGTCTTGGGTCAGAACATCCAACCAATTGATCCAGATCCAGCCCAACACTTTGTTAAAGCAAATCAATATTTTCCACCAAGAAAAGAAATATTTCTGGAAATTGCCCACGATGATTATTTGCATTAGCTCTTAATAAACAAGCCCAGGGGAGCACAGCACAGGAGGGGGTTACCCAGAGAACATCCCAGGAGGTCTCAGCATGGCAAAGTCGGGGATGTCCTGGTCCAGGGCTGCTGCTGACCTGCAGAGGCTCCTTCCAACAAACACAGTCAGGAGTCTGCAATCCAGCCTCTCTCCCTCTCTTTCCCAGCATCTCCCTGCCTCCCTAAGGCTCATGGCCTCTGACTTGCTGTCATTAACATATTTTTCCAGGCTTCAGCTAAAGAGAGGAGAGAAAAAGTTATCTCAGACTGAAAAAGATAATGTGGAGGAGCAGAGCATGAAATTCCCTTCCCAGGTTTCAGCTCAGCCAAAGGAAAGGTGTCCCAGGCACTCCCAACGGGCAGCACAATCAAAAACGTAATGAGAATTCAGAAGCTGCAGATACATCAAAGTCTCATCTTCATGTTTCTCATGCAAATATCTGCCTGGATGTGCTGCTCAAATGCTGCTCAGTGCCCGATCAGCTTCAGCTGAAGATAATAACCCTTTTCCTTGGGCAGATGAAAGGTTTGCATCAGCAGCCACACGGCTTAGTCACTTCACCAGCACAGAAAATGGGTGTTTTTTTCCTGAAATCACGTTCTACTTTTATTTCCATCTTTTATTCACAGCTTTGGGTTTGCTACAAGGCTTCAAACGAGCACGGAAACAAATTATCCTCTAGCATTAGCCACCTGCAGAACTCATTTTCATTTAGGAAAGACTAAAAAACAACAAGTGCAGCTGGAAAGTATTATTATGTCTGATGATAAGGCTTCTAGTCCCATCAGCAACAGCGCTGTGTTATCTCAACACCTCAGAAGTGGCAAATATGCATCCAGATGCCTACTAAGGGGTCACAGATGGTCACTTCTGATCATTAGTTTCTGACTCAATGAAACATTTTTTACACAAGTCCCACAGAGAGAGAAATTATTCCAGGCAGAGCAAGAGAAATACCAAATACTGAATGCCAGCCAGGAGCTGAATAACTTTAATTCTGAAGAATTAAATGCCTTTCCAAGCCCATCATTGTATCTTTCGGTGAATCCTGGTAAATCCTTCCCAAGACCAATCCAAGTGCCTCCACTTTACCCACCTGCTTGCTAAAAAAACCTCAAAACCACTCTTATGGTATGACTTAAAAAAGGACTTCCAAAATCTGGTGTGCCACATGCAAAGAAACAGCAGAAACCATTTGCCAAGGCTGTCCACAACTAGAAGGGCATCCAGTCACCTGCAGCTTCAAATGGCACAGGCAGAGAATGATTCAGAGCATATATCAGGTTTGGTTTCAACTTCTTTAGCTGTGGCAAGCTGGCAGTTCTGGCTCTGGTGCCCATCTGGCTTTTCTTTAAAGGCTGGTCTTTATCTCCTGCCAAATGCCCCTGTTTCCTGCAAGACACAGATTTAGAATGTGTTTTGTGGTGTGGCTTCAGCAGGAATAATTCTAAGGTGCACATGCTGGTGCAGGCACAATTGCCCTTCTCCCTATTCAGTACAATAAAGAGAGTGAGCAGTGAGCCTGAAATAACCCAGTAGGTATTTTCTTTTCCAGCAGGGCAGAAAGTACCACATATTTGATCTCCTAGAGTGGATGGAGGGGAGCCATGAGGAATGAGCTGACATCATTCACTCCAGACAGAGGTTTCTCCCAAAATCCGTGTTATATGAAAGAGGAGAAGTTTTGCAGAGTGCATATGGATCACCACCTAACCGGGACACTTCCAGCACTGAAGCACAACGGTTTAGATTAAAACACCTGTGGAGAACATCTCCCATGGGGGCTCCTGAAGGGGAGAAAAATGCTGCCTTCTCCAAAGCAAAGCTAATAACTTTATTTTCCCTTGGCATGTGCTCCATCGCTGACCACCTGGTGAGCACAGTCAGGGCCTCTGAAAGCCCAGAAGCAAAACTTGTTTTTCTCCAAAGCCCTGGTAACACAGAGGGAAAAAAATAGGGACAAAGGATCACCCAGAAATAGAGAGAAGCAAAAGGAGGATTTTGTATGAAGTTTTCACAAATAAATTTTGTATTACAGTCTCATCACCTGTGGTGCAGGATTGGGGTTTATAGCACATTCTACATACTTCGAGAGATGATCTCTTTCCTCCTACTTGCCCTTGCTATCAACAGGATTTTCAGTCACCATTTGAAGGCTGAAGTCTAGTGTCCCCCAAGGATGTTCTGCTCACCTAAACCTGGGATTGGGTTCCTTCATGCTCCTTGCACATCTTTCCTTGGGATTCAGGCAGATGAGGACCAAGACAGGGACAGTTTTGCTTCTTCCCACACCATGTGGTGAGTGGCTCTCTGCTCAGCCAGAGGGAAGGTGAGCAGCACTGGAGCTGCACAGCAGGCCTGCATTCAGGCCCACTGGATGGTAAAGTTTCAGTATTTAATATGCTTTAACAGTAATATTTTCACATGGCTTTTTCTGCAGCTCCTTGCCTTTATAAGCCATCTGAGTTCTCATTAACCCAGATGCTGCCCAGATCCGGTTTCCAAACCACACGCCCACGCTCACTGGAAATGCTGGTGCCCAAAGCTGTGAGCTCTGCACCAAGTGCTTTCCTCTGGAGCACCAGGGCAGCAGAGTCCTCATTAAAAGCCAATAATCTGGAAAACACTGATTTTTAAAAGTAAACTGAGCTGACCTTCAATACAAACAAGCTCAGTAAAGCTGGTAGGCTCAGGATAAAACGCACTCCTTTGTTCATCCTGTTTCAAGGCTGCTCCCTCCCTACAGAACAGGACCCCATGAAGCTGCTGCAGAGTCAAACAGGGAGTCCATGGTGGACTTGCTCTGCCTATAGAAGCTCCGAGAGAAACTAGGAGGTCTCAGTTCCCTGCTGAGCACTGGCAGGCAGGGCTCCCCCTGCTCAAGCCAGACAAAAAGCCTCTCAGATACCCACATCTGTGGTTTCAGCATCACCAAAGATGCTCGTTTAGGTGGCCTTCTGTTGTGATGGGGAAGATCAGCAGAAGGCCTTTACTACCTTCTCCTCCTCCTTCATGTGGAAGCCCCGTGGCAGATCCCTGAGTGTGTCTGGTGGCTCTCCTGGGGACAGTCACACCCTCAGCACAGCACCCTGCAGCCACTGCACAGCCCAGCCTGCAGGGTTTACAGGCAGACCTGCCCGCTGGCATCCTTCCCACTGTGTCAGGGCCCGAGTGTAGCTCAGAACAGCTTTCATACACCCCCAGTAAGGTGCCTGTGTTACAAATTCTATCCCAGATCTGATTGCAAAAGAAAATGAGAGGGGAAAAAAAGGGTGGTTAGCTCTGAACACTGACACATTGATACATCAGGAGGCTGAACTCCCCAGATGGGTGGCACGCTTTGGGGAGCAACAGATCCAAAAATGCCCGGACTTGCTCCAAAAAAGCCTGTGATACTGGAATGCAGATGCCCTGCAGGAAGGCAGTTGCCATAGCACTCCACAGGAGCAGCAATTAGGGATGTGATGGGAAGATGTCTCTTCTCTGGCCAGTGACCTGCAACACAGTTGCATTCATCTTGTAGCAGTAATAAACATTATAAAAATGACATGAGGAGGCTACTGAACTTGCTAAATACAATCCCTGATGTCCCAAACCACCCTAGTGCAAGTGTGGATGCAGCAGCTGAAGGGGCCTCTGCCCACTGTGACCTCATTATCTCAGCTGGTCAGAGCACGGTGCTGGTAACACCAACCTTGTGAGTTTGATCCCCATAGGGACCATTCACATAGGAGCTGGACTCAATAATCCCTGTGAATCCCTTCCAATGCAGAATACCCTGTGAAATCTGTGAAATCTCAGGTGCTGGTCTTCTTTTGGATTCATCCCCACCTCTCCTGGCAGAGCCCCTTACCTCCACCACAGTTTTACACTCAAGTCTTCAAGGAAAGGGTTTTGGTGTGGGTTTTCCTGGCTTAGAAGAATGGGGAAACTCTTCTGCAAAGACAGCTCATGCTCTCTCAGAGGCTCCCAGGAGTGACCCTGCTGACCCCATGGAACATGGACCGTGTCCCTGCTCCCCTCCCCGCAGGGAGGGCGACGGGTGTGCGCAGGGTGTGAGGAGCAATGGGTGCCAGGTCCATACACAGAGCTGGGCTTGGTGTGCCCATGGTGTGCTAACAGGAATATTCCTGCTTTCGTTGTGCAGCTGATAAAACCAGCATGAGCACTTTGTCAGGGGGAGGGGGGAGGATTAAACACTGCTTTTTGCAGCACGACTCTGCTTCCGTTTCCTTTCAAGGACTCAGTATTTACCATAAAGATGAAGACCATAACAACAGAACACATTATTTGCCAGTTTCTCATTTTCAAAGATTGCTGCTGTATTTCAAGGCTGGTCCAGCTCCTCACTCCCTTGGCATACTGACGCATTCTGCAGCCACAGACACTTATGAAACACTGGTCACAGCTAAGCCAAGCCTCCAAGTAACCCAATTTCCTCTGTACAGCCACAGGTAGGTGTCAGAAATAGCACACTGAAGACCCCAGTTGCCTCTTCACCCTCCTCAGAAAGTCCCAAGCTTCAAACCATCCCCAACACAGACCAGATGCTTTCTTTCATCAATGGTTTCAAGACAACCAAAACAACATTTTCTATGTGGTGAAGTGTTTGACAGAACAAAACACACAGCTCTAATCATCAAGGGCAGCAGGAAAAGTGACTGAATATGGATGAAAATGGAACAATGGTCTGGATGCTGTTGAAAAACATGCTCAAAGCTCTCGCTAGTTGAAAGAGAAATAAATGCCACTTTAAAAAAAGATAGGAGCAATAAACTGGCACCTGCAAAGTACCAGACATTTGTTAGTTCATTCATCAGCAACTGCAATATGGCACTTCAGGCTGCCACTCGGTGCCACATCCTCATGCTTTGCCACACCACCTCCAGAACTGGGGTTCGGGTACCGCCAGTGAACCAGGCTCAGCATCCGTGAGGCTCTGCCCTTCCTGCCCTATGGCTTCCAGAAAATGATGTCCAAAATGCAGCATATAGGGGCAATTTCCCACAAAGGGCTGATCATGAACCCAAATCCCCTGACTCTGGGGAGTGCAGGAGAAGCCCGAGGCACAGCAGCCCCACTGCTGCCCTTCACAAAGCCCCGCACCTCGCTGCCCGCGGCCGGGGCACCACAGCCTTGTGCAACCCCACTGTGGGCAAGGGGAGGGGTTTTCCCCCTTCCGTATCCAGCCGGGGCCACCCAAGATCTGTATGTTAGGAGCAAAGACTGGCGGAGTTGTTTCCGCCCAAGGAAGAAAATTTTGGGTGATTAAGGCAATGTCCTCCTGCACCATTCCTTGTACCTCGTAAAACCATTTCATGATTATTGTCGTGATCTATTCTTACAGTTGGCCAGAACCTCTAACCACTCACTCACAAAAGAAAAATCTCTTCAAAAGCTCAGAAAAACTCTGAACAAGATGATAACACAAAAACCTTCTGCTAACAGCACATTTAATATCCATATCAATGCAGCACACTAATTTACTAAGCTTGATCCAACAGTTTTTAAGCACAGTCACCACCTTAAGTAAAACAGATATTTAGTACAGTATGAAACATTTTCAAGTCTCTGCATGTGCCAAATTCCTAATAAATTACATTGAAACTGTCCTTTTTTTTTTTTAATGGATGACTTTTTCTTGAAAAATATCATTCTGCCCACAAGTGCATCAAAGAAAAGAGAAGTCAGGTTTAATTACAGCCTACGAGTAATTTAGCTGCTAGGAGGGATGGTACTTCCAAATTTATTAAATTGATGCTTACTGTATTGATTATATTCATCGCCTGGCAGTGCCAGGCAAAACTGGGACCGTAGTCCTTGGAAGGATGGGCTGGACGCGTCACAGTCAGCACAGAGGCAGCACAGGCAACTTCTTTGCTCTCAGAGTCCCCACCAGCTCCATTTTGGAAACAGCATGATTTTCTGCTGTATTATCATCATATTTCATTGAGATAGCTGATTATTTAATTTTGACATCCTGGTCCCGTGCAGTGTCTTCAGCCTGCATACTGCAGCACAGCCTGCTTGTAAACCCAGCTCTGCATCTCCCAAAAGCATTTCAGGAGCAGTAAATACAGCAGTTAACGGCACATCAATTTTGCTGTCAGGCTCGTTCAAAGTGATCAGCCCCAAGACAGACTTTTACATGCCAGCTGTTTGCGGCGCTTTTGGTCTGCTGTGAATGTAAACTCTTTTACAGGGGTAGTTGCAGTAACTCTTTTGGCTTTGGGCAATATGGGCTCCCTATCTGTAGAAAAATGTAAAATAAGTAACAGGAAGGCATAGAACGGTTTCAGCCTATGAAACCTTTGCTCATTCACAAAATCACGAAGCAGCCCTCCTGTTGCGGAGTGCTCAGTAAAGTGCCTTAAAAACCAAAGAAACGGAGAGATGTCCAGAAGGGCTCCCACCCACTGCCCGGCGAACCGCCGAGTGTTTCTTCCAGCCTGGCCAGCTAAAAGACAGCAACGTGCAGCAGCATTACAGAGCTCGATCAGCACCCAGGCAGGGCTGCTGCACCCCCGGCACACACGGAGCGGTCCTGCCGGGCCACGGCCGGGACGTGGAAGCCCGGGCAGCTGCGGGGCCGTGCGGAGCCTCCTCTGCCCGCAGCTGCGATGCTGAGCAGCGCTGGGGGCTCAGGCCACCCCGCCGAATGCCACTGCAGGGACCTCGGGGGCACTCGCCACGCCAGTGCTGTGTGTCAGTGCCCACCGCAGCAGGGACACGAGCGAGACAAGCCCGCGAGGGCTGTGACGAGCCGGTCACGAAGGTGGGGAAGGTGTAGGCATTCGTAACACGGACTGGAAATCTCTGCCTGGATTTCAGAGCGGTTCCGTGCTGGAGCCTGCGGGGCTGAGTTGCCCAGAAAAGAGCCATTTCCACCAGCCTGACTGGCCCCCTCACCCCGCTGTGCCGGGGGGCTGCTGTCCTGCTCCTCCCCGGGCAAGAAAGCCGAGGGATGCTGTGATTTTTCACCTTCGCAGGGGCACGATAACAACACAAATACCTCTGGCTTGCAGCAAAGCTACACTTCAGCTGTTTTTTCACACACTTCCCTCCACTTGTTGGCCCTCTCCTTTACATCGAAAGAAGTCATTTATCCACATTATTAAGCTCTCATTATTTCTTTTAGCTCAGTTTTCAAAGCAAACCACTAAAACAAATAAATACTCCTTTTTAGAGGGAGGAGATGATCTCTTACGTTTTTATGCACAAGCTGTCAACAGTATGAAACAGAAATGGCCTTTTTTTGATGAGTGAATATTTAACATTTTGCCTATTTCCACTTGATATGGAAGCCTGGGCTAATCCAATTTCTATTTGTAATCTCTGTAATATTGAACTGCAAAAGAGACAGGGATTGTTCAGAGCTCAGCTGAATGGGTTGCTAATTGCCAGAAGCAAATAATGAGATATTGAGAGCATGAGGCAAAATTAAATCAGCCTTCTCCTCCTTTTAGATTTTGCAGGTATCTTGTTTATTGCCAAAGTTGTATGTAGGGGAGGAAGAAATTAGAGCAACAAATGTGCAGGTTTGGATATGTACCACACAACTGGCAGGGAACTAGAAAAAGAAGAGTACAGCAAGAAATCCCTGGACTCTGTTGCTGTATTTTCCCCAATATCTTTGTTTCTCATGTATTCCTTTCTCCTGCCCTTGAAAAATTATCTAAAAAACCTCCTCCCAAATCCAGTCCCAAGGCAGACAGCTTGCTCTGCCTACCAAAGAGCAGCTGGACACATCTGCTGCTTGATGCTGGAGCCCTAAGCACGTTCACCCAGAAAAAAAGCCCGATAAATTGGCAAGATTGGAACTGAAAGTGAAGTCTACAATCTCTAAATGCCTCAAATATGACTCAAACACAAGTGGCTGGTTAGAATTAAATATCTCAGTCACTTTTATGGTTTTAACACAAGATCTTGGTATCTTTCCATTCCCTAGAATGGAAAACCTGTGATGCAGAATGGCCCTGAACAATCCGAAAAATAAGGTGCTGAGCCCCTTTCCCAGCTAGAAGAGTCTCTGATGTGATACTTCTCCACTCCATTTGCACAGATAAGCCCTTCCCAATCCTCACACTCTGCAGTAAACACCAGCCAGCTGCTCCCAGAGCCAATCTGCTTCACTAGCAGGCAGGCTCTCCCCAGGGACTCAGCAGAGAGCCTGCCTGGGAAAACACCTGGGAAATAGGATTAGAAATAGAAAAATGTTCTCAAATGTTAGTTCAAACAAGATTCTGTGCAGATTTTCAGCTTTGTGTTTCTCCCAATGACCTTCCCACCAAGTGATTTGTTTTTAAAGCCCCTTTTCTTTGGTGAGCCTGAGACATTTTGTGTCTCTATCTGCCCACAGATGCTGAGCACCAGCTTTGGCACCAAGTATTTCTTCACTTAAATGAAAAATAGAGCAAAGTATAGTTTAAATTACATGTTTCGAGAAGAATGAGCTCAAAAACATCTTCCACATAAACAAAATCCACCAAATGCCCATGCTCCTGAGAGCCAGAAATTAGAGCAAGACATGTAATTTTTGTGCAATCATTTTGTCCCTTTCAGAAGAGACAAGAACTGTCTCTTGAATCAGTTAATCAAAATCTTGGCTGATTAAACCATCCATAGTTTGTTTCCCGGGGAGCTAATTGAGAACATTCCATATTCAGAAATGAAGCTGGTTTCAATGGGCACAGCCATCTCTGTAGTGCAGGCTTCAGACAAATCCAGCATGCCACTGAATCAGGTTTGCAATGCAAATAGCCAAGATTGGGGGGGGAGGAACAGGAAAAAACTACTCAACCATAACCATCATTGCTCTTGTTAAAGAAGTAGAAGCACTTTCTGTTCAAATTTGGGAGGACTGGACTGCAGAAACCCAGAGAAAAGCATGGGTAGCAGAGCACTGCTCCCAGAGTCTCCCTACACACAGGGGACTCTCTCAGACGGAGACTTCTCACACCAAAGGACACCAGACCTGGGGTGGGCAGTGGGAAGGCAAAGCACCTCAAAGTAGTGCCTGGAGGGACTCTGGCATCCAAACAAAGCAGTAACAACAGACCTTTTCCACTAGAGGAAAAAAGGACTGGAGCAGAAGGACAGCAGGCTGCTGTCCAGAAAGTCCTGAAGGTGTCCAGGTCTGGAGCACAATTGTGTGCTGGAAGGAGGGTGTTGAGAAACTCATCTTCGCCTTTGGGTATCGATGCATTCAAAGTAACAGAGAATCAAAATTTATCTGTGGAAAGTATATGACCGATTTTGAGAGCTTCTGGCCCTGCAAATGCCCTGAAGTTGTCAGTAAAAGCAGGGGCAGTCCAAAGCTTCCACCCTGTCCTCAGTGGCATTGTGGGTCCCTCAAAGTGCTGGAGCTGAATGCACTGCTGGAAGCAGCACAGCTGTGTTGGCAGGGTGCTCTAGGGCCTGACATGCTCTACTCCTCTGTGGGACTAATTAGTGCAGGCAGAGAAGCTCATCAGGATCATTACCTGCTTCTGAGGTGTCCCTGCACGTGTGCCCCCAGCTCTGGAGCTGAAGGGGTTGGTAGCTACCCTGACCACACCCTGCTGCATCTGTGCACCCTAAAGCAACCCCAGATCACTGTGATTTATGATACAGCCTGCTGTGGTACCTGAGCAGCTGAGGGGTCAGAGGAGGAAGCTGGCTTCGTATTCTCCAGAAGGATGTTGTTCAGCATGCCAAAGGCAGGTGATCAGTTTTCCCCTCCATCCCCCACAATTACCACTCTGGACCACCCCCTGCCCCAGGTCAGTGCCTCGAAGGATGGGAGGTGGCACTGCCAGGTGCAATACGGGCTGGAGGACTCAAGAAGCTTCAGTTCTCCTTTTGTCACAATCCTCTGGCAAAAGTGACAGTCTGGGGAAGCTGCAAAGGCTTCTGAGAAGCTTCTGTTAATTATCCTACATGCACACTCCAGCCTTTTCTAGTGTTTGCCACTGGAGAGAAGAGCTCATTTAGAGCGGGGAGAGGAGGAGAATAAAGCCATTAAAAGAATAGCTGTAAGCCTAGCAAAGAGATAAGAAATGACAGAGCAGCAGAATGCTAATGCCATGTCCTTGTGTTCCTGTGAATGGACCTGTACAGCTCGTTGGAGCAGTGCTGCTCCAGTGAGCAGATCTCTCCCCAAAGGATTGTCCTCTGCAGCTATGAAAAATGTACGAGATAGAAAAGGAATTTTTAAAATCCCCTGCAAGGACTGCACTTGTTCAGTCAACAGCCACGTCTGACATCCCTGAGCTTTCCCAAGGGCTCAGAGGTGCTTCTTCCTTCCAGGGGGATGCAGTGGGAGTTAGTGCTAGTCCAGGGAGCTGGCAGAAGATGGGAGCTGTGAGTCAAACAAGGCAAGCTTTGTCCAGTGTCACAGTAACACCTTTAAAAGGTTCATCTGTTCATTTGTGACCCTACAACTTGTTTGACTTTACATCTGCAATGACTTTTACCTTTCGAAATTGATACATGTTTTTAGGAAAAGTAAGAAAGTGTGTAGATAACTTTGCAAATATAACTGGATTTCCCAGGTAACAATTATATCTAATGTTTCTAAAGCCCATTTCTGCCCCTAAACAAGAAGTATATATTTAGTTACGTGTGTCCATACATCACATGCACATATATTGCACATTATTTGTGCTGTTCCAGTAGCCTTGGTATTAATAGCAACATACCGTTACCTCTCCAATAATCTTCAGGCAGCTCCCCAAAGAGCACTGCTGAAACCTCCTGAAATAACAGCTAAAACCAGTGGTGAAAAACCACCCAGCAATGTCTTGTTCTTGCCTCCTGCTACAGCTGGGAGGAGAGAAGGAGGGCAGACAGCGTAAGCAACAGAGAGAAAAATGCTAGTTTTCTGATGGTTTCAAGTAATAGCAGCTTTATGAATAGAATTTTACCAAAAAAGTGCCAAGAGAAACACATGAGACATTTTGCACGGTCCTGCTGCCAGATGAATTACCTGGTGATGATGGGATCTACAGCACAGTTCTTGCATGATACCTGGCAATAAAACCCTGAGGTGGGGGGTTGAAGGCCATGGCCAGCATCCCTCACCATCAACCCCCTAGAGACACTTCCCAGGCAGTCAAGAAGAAAGGAGGGAGCCCATTAACGCTTCTGGGGTATTTTGGAACCTCTCTTTTCAGTTCAGCATCCTCCTAAGTGCACCCTGCTGTCAGTGGGGTGTCTCTGGGCTCTGGGATGCCGGGATAGAAGCACAGACTCCTCCAGCCACAGCACCTCAGCACTGACTCTCCAGAGCAGCATAGCTACTCCTTCATCTGTAACGCATCTCATCCTCCCACTCCTCTGCCCAGCTTTTCTCTTTCCCACTGTCTCCCCAGCTAATCCCAGTTAAGAAACTGGTACAGACATTAATTTTATCTACTCCAGTAAGGCAGCTCTTTGATTCTAAAAATAGTCCAGGAAATTGAATCAACATTTTGTAATTGGCTGGTAGCAGCAATTACTAATAATCAGCAGGAACATAATTTTCTCCATCTTCTACTCTTGCTGCAATGTAATCTCAAAGCAAACTTTGCTTTGCACACTAAACAAACACAATGGCCAACATGAGAAAAACGGGGAGATGAAACAGAGCATCAAAAAAATTAAAAATCAATAAACTTCTATCAAATAGCAAAAAACTGTAATTTTTTCGTTTGTTTGTAAAAGAATTTATCTTTTCCCAAGCCTTTGGGAAAGATAAAGTTAATATCGTTCCTACGTTCCCCTGTAAAATGGAAAAATGAAAGCTCCACTCCTCTTATGCAGTGACAGCAGCACTCAGGATTGCAGCCCCAGTGCCTGGGCTTGCTGGAGGCAGCACCCCCCTGCCCAGGCTCCCACAGACCTGCCAATTTACTGTGATGGTGACAAGAGACACAGCAAGGTGAAGAGCACACGTGACTTGGACTTGAAGGACCGTACTGGACACAAGACTGCTGTCACACAAACTACTCCGTTCATAGCAAAAACCACTTTTGCAGAAGGAAGCCTGGCTCTGAATAGGTTTCCTGGAGACTGAGACAGCTCCTGCAGATTAAAAACAAGGAATATTTTCCTTTCCGAGCTTGATAAATTTGCTGTAGATGTCTCTGCTTTCTAAATCAACAAACAAGTGCCAATTCATGCAAGGATTTAACTTGGAAGCGTGACCACCTCGTTGCTTTTCCTTCCAGCCAAGAACAGCAGATGCTCTGCTGCTCTCTGCAAGTACCAGTCCCTAACAGGTATTGGTGACTGTATCAAGCCAGCTTGGCTAAAGACAAATCCGACTAAATTGTGGGAGCTCTTGTCACGCTCGGGAACTGCTCAGCGAGACCCCTTGCCAACAGCACTGCTGCATGGCATTCACAAATGGCACATTTTCTCTCTGTCCAGTTTAGGAGACATCCCTCGCCAAGGCTTGGAGCAAGCTGCAAATTCCTTACAATCCCCAAGCAAAAAATGGGCTGCAGTCCAATTTCCCATTTCAAGAAGATCAGAAGAAACATCCCCACACTTGTCTCCACGTGCCCTGGATTGCACATCAACCATCTGCATCCTTCCAAAGGCCAGGTGGGCACTGGCAGACTCAGGCAATGCTACAAATATTTCTGTACAGAGGCAGGTGAGCACCCAAGGCCCAGAGTCTGTTGAGAACCCAGGTGGGAGCATCACCTGGAGCTCAATAAATAGACCCACAAAGCATGAGGCAGCACCTACTCAGTGCCTGTGGAAGAAGAGTCTTCCAAAAGGATGGATCATTCCCAGATAGTTTCACTAATAAGATCCCTAAACTTTCTTTGGTTCAGGGAAAGCTAAATATCAAGCTGGTCTTTGGTATTTCTGACCTTGGAATAAACTTTGGGAAGTACACGCATTGAAAAGACATGATTTTGAGAAACCTCACATTTACTTTGCTCTTGGAAGTTCTTCAGCAGTCCCTGTACTTGCTTGATGAGTTTTACAGCTGCTGCTTTGGTGCCAGTGCCCTCCAGCGCAATCGCTCCTTTCCAGGGGACCTTTTGGATGGGTGGCAAAAAATCCACCACTCACATGGACAAAACTCCATCTCCCTGCTGCCAGAAGGCTTTATAATTAACCACAGTATTATTTTTCAAGTACTTGCTTTAAGACTTCTCATTTGAAATTGGATTTTCTTTTCTTCTGCTTTTTGGACAGATTTTTTCTCTCCTGAGGAATAAGAGTCACACTGGAATATGACTCAAAGGTGGTTTTTATTTGTATTTTCAAATAGATCAAACCACTCAGGCTTTTGAAGACAGATTCCTCTCGGAAAGGGAAAACCCACCAGTGGGTTGTGTCCTTTGTGCTGGTGCCCAGTGCTGCTGTTACCTGATGGCAGGGGCCCTCCTACTGGAAAACCATGGCTTCAGGCTGATCCCAAATGCTGCTGGCACCAGACACTCTCAGGGGGCTCACAAACACCTCAGACCCCACCAAAAGCAAAGACAGGCAGAAGGGGCACTGAGGGAGAGACAGCAAGGACAGGGAGGTGAAGGAAACACCAGTGGCTAATGAGACTGTCAGCTTAATTTGGCAGCCTGGCACAGCCTGCAGAAGCTTGATGCTCAGGGAGAGCAGTCAGGTGCCATGTTCAGCTTCAGCTTTGGTGTTGTGTCAAACTAAAGGCACACCTAGAGCCCTCCTCTGCCATCGTTTTTCCTTGCTGCTGTTGTGGCCACGACGCTGACAGTGCAGGGCTGCTCCTGGACCCAACCCTCGCTGCCTTGGCCAGGTTTGTGTGGCCAGAGCAGCCTCCTCGGGCTGTGGGGGCCAGAGCAGGGGCAAAGCACCCACAACAGTGGCTACAGGGCTGGGGCAGAACCTCACCTTGAAGATAAAGGGACTAGTTTCTTTAAGAGCTAGAACAACCACTGTTTTCCAGGGGATTTTTTGGATTGGAGTTAAAGTAGGCACGGTCCAGGAGCAGGGGACACACAGACATCACAAAGAGTCAGGTTAGGTCTATGCTTAGAGAGATTCCCACTGTTGCCTTTTTCAGCACAGCAAAGCTTTTAGATAAAGTGAAAAAGTTAAAGAGATATTTAAATGCCCACATCAAACTAAGCATCGCTTCAGATGCTGTAAAGGTCAGGTTGCACTAAAGGAAATGGCCTGAAAAAAACACCAAGGCAAAAGAAGTCATAATGACTGTCAGGATGAGACACAAACCAAGCAGAAATGGAGATTTTTCAAAGTTTTGCAAAGCAAGTTGCACCCCTGCAGCCTGTGCAGAGCTCAGATCTCCAGAGAAGCACAGTGCGACTGCTGCACACCCCTGCCATGACCCACACACTCTGTGAGATGGAAGGGTGTCAGCACAGGGAACTTACTTAGTGTTGTCTGAGTCAATGGTATGAAAGAGCTTCTCAAGTTCTTCTTCATTGAGTGTCCCATCAGAAAAGAAGGCCTGGAACTCCTCCAGGGACAGCTTCCCATCATCTGCAAACAGCAACACAGCTGCCATTAGGGAACAGCAAAGTGAGGGGGACAAGGCTGAAAATCAAGAGTTATTTACGGATTTAAGGATTCACACCAAAACTATCTCCAAGTGCTTCTACAAAACTGGCCCTCAACCAGTGCAGAGCTCCCAGGCCTCAGAGTGGGACCCTGCAGCTCTGGCTGACCCAGGGCCAGATGAAGATGCTCCTGGGATTGGATGGACTGGCCATTGGCAACTAACTGGGCTATTAATCCAAAGTATGGCTCAAACCTAAAGACGAAAAACTGTCAAGCTTCATCCTAAAGCTGAATTACATTTAAGAAATTGTGGAGCATTTTGTCTACCCTGTGCTCAAATGATGCAGGATGCTCATTAAGGGACATTCAGTAGATAGGAAAAGACCCTGGGCTGGAATTCTATCAGACCCAGCAGTATCTTTTGCCATCTCCATCCAGCTGCATCCTCTCCTCTGTCCATCTCCCTGCCCTGGACAGAAATGTTACACAGCAGCACTGTGGACAGGCACAGAGTTGGCTGTGAGAAAGCCCCTGTGAAGTTCAGCAATAAAGCAACAGGAGAGAGACAAAAGAAACTCTAAAGAAACTTTAATTAACCATTTCTTGTCCAAGCTGCTGACACCATGCTCTGGCGTACAGCAGTGCCTGGGGGGGAATAACTACCTCAGGTCACATATTATTTAAAATTTTTCCATTCATATCCACTGAAGAGTCACAGACTGGAAATGCTGCCTACTTTGTGGTAGGAGAATGTATCATTTATTATTTAATCAAATCAATAATAAACCCTGTTGTTTCTTTTTCAGGATATGATGCTGGAGGACAAAATTAGCCAACTCTCCACATACACGTCAATATTTCTTCCACAAAGCAAGTCTGCTGCTCCTAAAACATACCTGCATTGCCAAATGCTAACCCAGTTTCCCTTGCCTGGCATAGACAAATTTAGAACAGTGATAAACTGAGTCTAAGATGCCCATTTAATTGGCAATTATGAAAGGAACACAGCAGGAGAACAAAGTCTGCAGCAACACTGGGTTAAGAGGGCACCATTTCCAGAGCACCACAATGGCTACAGACAGGGTCCAGCTGCCTTTATTGTTCTTCTGCACTCCTTCCCCAAAATGTGGCCTCTTTGCAGCAGGCAGGGTGCAGAATACCAATGCACAGCTCAGGGAATGGGTCCCAAAGCTGCTCTCTGTTTCTGATTACAGAACACTAAAGCACTTGTACTTCAGCAAGAACTTATTGCTTGAAGCATCCCAGCAGTGTCACCTGGAGATTAACCCAGAAGTGAGATTCTTTACCTGAAGGAGATAAAAAGACTGTGTCCAGAGCAGGAGCCCCATCCACACCACCCATCTCCACCTCTCCATATTGCACAGCTGGATAAGAAGCTTTTCCCCCTCAGTGCTCCTATTTATGCAGTATCCTAGCCAAGATCAAGGTTTGGTTTCTTCTGATCCTGACTGGCAATGAATGCACATCTTCAAGCACCAAGATCAAAAGGATGACAGCATTTCTATCCCACAAGGGCTAAACAATTCTTTATATATGGAACACTTTACCTGTAAGCCATAAATCAGTGCTTGTTCACCTTCAAACTGTCCTTCCACACGGAAGGCAGGCAGAAATAAATTCCCAGGAAAGCCACATAAATCAACTTACTGGGAAAGAGAAACTGTAAGGTGAAACAGATATATTTTCAGGAGAGAACTTTGATCTGAATTTACTATTTGCTTAACTCTGAAAAACACAAAGGTGTTTTCAAGTTTAAGGCAAAAAATCAATGCCGTTTATCTAGTTTATATCTTATAACTCCTGCCTTTCATTTTACTCTTGCTCGATCTGTTTTGGTCTGGGTCTTTTTGAGGGGTTTTTTGAGTAATATGCTCCAGGACACATTTTTGCTGCAGCCTCTGAAACGCCTGTGTTCAAAATCTGTGCCAAAACACTGCTCTGACTCCTCTCTGAGAGCCTCCAGAGAGAACAGGTAGAACAGATACCAACTACCATGATAGGTCAGATCACTGGAAACCAACATGCACTGAATCTTCGTTGGCATTTAACAGCCCAAAGTACTGAAAAAACTGGATGATTTAAGGATCTAGAGGAAAAAGGACGTGACTGTGACTTTTATTTAATTTTTATTGTCTGGAAACCCCACAGAACTGCTTGAATAAAAGTATTCTGACCCCACAGAATTTGAATAAATGTACCAATTTTATTCGCAAGCTGTGCTCAGGACTTTCATCCCCCCCACAGCCACCAGCACCAAGTACCAGTCAGCTTAAAGCTGATTGTAATTTAGCACAAACTGGAATACTTGTCTGCAAACACACAAAGCAAAAGCCTTTCTGAGTAACGAGATAATCCTTGAGCTGCATATCTATAATTGTGGAACAGCCTGAGAGCCTGGGTTTCTGGAGCCCAGCAGGCAAAGATGCCTTCGGGGAACTTCAGGGTGATAAGAAGGAAGCAGACTGGGCTGGGATTTGCCAGTTCAAATTAAACTGTTAAAAAACCCTGGGCGAGGAGGACTGACCACAGTGCTACCGACACCAGGTCCCCTGGCTGGCAGTTGCTGTGATAAGTAAGAGCTGATGGGACACTGTGGTCCAGGAGGAGCCTTATCAGGACAGTCACAGCTTTTTCTGACAGCAGAAGTGTCTGCACTCAGTAGAGAATGGATAAGACTTCCAGAAAGCAGCTTTTTGCTGAAAGCTGCTGGGCTCAAGAGGTACAAATTCTCCAGATGGACAGGCAGGGGCTGTACCAGAAGCTCAATCATACTGTTCAGCCTCACCCATGCCCTGCCCTGTAGAGCTTGTCTGGGACCTTTCAGCCCTTGGGAGCTACTATCAATAGGAAGCATAACAGAAAAATCGAGATTCTTCACCAAATCTCACTGAACCAAATAAAGTTTCCATCGTTTTAAAGATCTAGAAATCTCAAAGACATCTAGATTGGAAAGATCTTAAAATCCAGAGATCTAGATCTACACAAATGTTTGTGACTTTTTTATCCGGACAACCATACTGAAGGTGGGCAACCTATTTCCACTGGCACTCTCCCTCCCCTTTAAACCCAGTTTTTCAAGTCAACACCTAGCTGCCAGCAAGTACAAGTGCCACAAACTAGAAATTGCCTCCCCTGCACTGATCTGCTGAGAAAAGAGATAATCAAGCCACAGCTATCCTGCCATCATTTCTTCCTGAGAGAGCAATCTTCATTTTACCCTAGCTTTTCAAAATAATTCAATCACAGGCAAAGACCAAAGCAAATTGCCAGCCCAACAGAGTTATCAAAGTTAAAAGTAACTGAAGAGAGAAGGACATAAGAGAGAGCATCAGAAAGCCCCAACTGAGATGTTATTATATCTCCATTTGCCATCATGAAAATGTCAGGAGTCCAGAAGTAGCTTTTACACCTTCTAACTCACACAATCAAGCTGTTCTCACCCGCTAACACAGCCCAGGAAAAAATCAAACTGAGATCATAAATCATCCGAAGTATAGGAAATCTGATGTCTGAGTTTCTGGAAATTCACTCAGTGATACAAATAGCTTAAAGCAGCTACAAAATAAGGTCACTGTTCCGAGCCTCAGTTTGCTAAATCTGTTTTCAATTACATGAGGTTGAGACTGCTCATATATTTTCCAGATATATTATGAATATATTTTCTAGCTATTATTATGAATATACTTCATTACTTACTTTTATTACTCTGCGAGTCCTAAAATGCTCTAAGCTCTGCTTACTCACAAGTGCCCAACAGCTATGGGTATACAAATTGGATTTTATTGTAGCCTGTGAATAAAAATGATAACTCTATTTTTTTCTTCTTTCTTGGGGGGATGAATGTGCAGATACAAGAGCCAGCAAAAACAGGGATTGGCTTCTACCCTGACCCCTTCATCCAGCCTCCTCGGAAGCCAGGAGGAGCGACTTTATTCATTTAAACAAAGGGGAATATGGGCTTGAGCTTTCCATCCTGGGCTGTTAGGAAAAATTACCTCCAGGCCCACAGACCTGATCTGTGATGAACCTTTCCACTAGGCAAAGAAGGAGTGTGTCCTCTGCATCACCCAGCCCGCTCCGAAAATCATCTGCAGCTCCTCGCCACTCGCTCAGGCACGTAGCTGCCAGCAAAAAATTATCCACTCACTTTAATTCCAGCCTCACAGTGGTCTGGTGGGGGCAATTTCATTTAGCTGGAAGCAGGGCTGGTGATTCACCTCCAGACCTGGCTGAAGCTGCAGAGCCACAGGAGCTGTGCAGCAGCAGCACAGCCCACGTTTGGGTGGCTCCGCTCAAGGACGGTGCCATTGCCAGTGGAACGGAGCCCCTGCAAGTAGCTTTGCTAATGAGATGTAGCACATATCATTACAAGGAAATTACTACAATTACAGTAATTTTCTAGTGAAAGAAATTTACAGAATGACTCCAAAATTTTGAAACTTAACTAATGCCCAGCACAGCTGTTTTCACAAGGGTCAGTACCACACCAAGTAATCTGCGAAAATACCCTGAGAGACAAAGCGATGTTTCCCACATAGCAGATAATCTCTGTTTGAAATACTCCTGTCCATTTCTAATGCCAGCTGGGAATGCTGGTGGGACCTACTGGGGGATGCTGGCACAGGAATGCAAAGGCTGGCACAGAAGAAGACAGTTTCACATATGGACAAAGCGAGGGATTGAACTTTGGGAACTGGGGTTTTGCTTACTCGACTCATGGAGAAACACTTGATAAATGCTCTTCTGTGTACTGGGCACGATCCCCTCCTTTGCCTTCTTGCCATTTACACAGTTTTGACGTGTCTTCCATCTTCTGCCAGTGACCCCATGACGGCTCCCATGGGCACAGCCCACAGCGCTCCTCGCTCTGGGGCAGGCTGGGCACACACACCAAAGCTCACTGGCACATGCAGCTCTGCTTCCAGCATCACCATCTGCTTTGAGCCACCTGTTAATAAAAACCTTCGGGATTTTTGTCTTCCCAGAACACCTTTCCTTCCTGTGCCTGGATGAGGCACTCCATAGAAGGACTGAGGATCTATTTTGTGACAGGATTAGCCTTTTCATTTCCATTAAAATAGGGGAAAAGTGACTTTCATTTCAAAATTACCACATCAGTCAGTATAAGATATTGAGGAATGACTTAAAGCCTGGTTCTTGTCTAGGGTGATGGGTAATGCTGCGTGTACCAAGCAGACAATGGCTGGGAATCTTCCCCGTAGGACTCGGACTGGAGATAAATGGGATTTCCATTGTAGTCAGAAAACTGCACCTCATTCCCATCAGAAATAGCCTGGGCATTAAGCAATGTCCATTAGCATGTCAGATTTTTCCCCAAACTGCTCAGCTTTTATCATGAAATCAAGCCTTTTGTCATCCTAGAGTTAGAAGTAATTTTGAAATTATTTTTAATGGCAGCTATAGATAGTTACCAAATGCAAGCTGTTAGGTAGGGAGGCATGCAGGAGTGATATAGCACATTTTCTCCCACTATCTTTTGTGAAGACTCTACTTTTTTCAGTTTCCCACGTAAATCTCGCCCTGCTGAAATTACCTGATTTAAATGTTGGGGGTACTTTTCTGTAGTCACCCATTATATTGAATTTGGACCTTCTGCCACAGGTACCTAGGAATGCCTTCCAAAGAAATTCCCAGCTGTTTATAAATTAAGTGCTGGAATTAGACTTCCCAGGGTATAAATAGCCTGGCCAGGTTCAATGCAATTGCTGCTTAATAGAGGTTATAGCGAAAATCACCCAAGCAGTCAGAAGAGGATTCAGACAGAAATGCCTGTAGTCCACAAAGCTTTCTCCATGCACCATTTTCCTCCAGAAAACAGGAGGTAACCTGTTTCAGTTTTCCTCTCACTATCCAAGTTATTTGCTTGCAGTTTAAAAAGAAAATTACTGTCAACAGCTGATTTCAATGCATTTGCTTCACATCTGTAGTGGCACAAGGAAAGCACTGAGTCAGCCCCTCCACGTGCTGCAGCTCTGTAATTCTTTATGCAGACTGCAGGTGATCTGAGCCCTGGGACCCCATATAAACGAACACATTGGTCTGGCTTAGGGCAGAGCAGTGGAAAACGCTCAGGAAAGGAAACCAGAGCTTGCAGCAAGCAACCTCCTGGCAAAGAATTGATTTTGAGAGGCAATAGGTGAATTCTCAATGGGTTCCTTGGGCTCCAGCCTGGGCAGCCAAGAGGGGCTGAAGGGGAGGCTGGCTGTGCACCAAGGTCAGTGCTGTAGCACAAAGCAGACCTCTGGGCTAAATACCATAGGTATATAGCATTAAACAAATAAATAAATAAATCAAGTGTCCTGGTTTTGGCTGGGATAGAGTTAATTTTCTTCCTAGAGGCTGGTACAGTGCTGTGCCTTGGATTCAGTATGAGAATAATGCTGATAACACACTGCTGCTCCAGTTGTTGCTGAAGGGGTTGGGGACATACCTTCACCCCCGTTCCTTCACTCTCCTCCATCAGGAAATCTCTGTTTCCAAGCTGTCACAGTCATCAGCAGACCCAGCTTAGCTCCAGACATACAATTGCCACTGCCTCTCAGTTATTTTTCATCTTGTTTGACCTGAGACTGCCTTTTTATATTGGGTGCTATAAAATGGATGACTGACTTTGAACAACCATAGCTTTTTACCACCTTTGATTTATTTACTCATTTAAAGTCTTTGCCCTGTGAGTTACAAGAGGACAGGCCAGCGCAGCAAAGCAGAAGGTTCCTGTGCAGATCTCGCAGCCTTCTGACCCAAAGAGCCTCATTCTCTCTCCCAAAGGTTTTTGTTCTCCACATATCCAAACACCTGTCTTACTCTCTCCATTGCTACCCAGTCTCAGCCCCCTCCTGTCATCCTGAGCATCTACCTCCTTCTTCATTGAAGTGCCTTCAGTATCTCCCTTCCCCACACTTCCCACCTCCTTTTTTTATTTGAACTCTTAGGTGTAACATGTAAGACATTGTAGATGCAGCTATACAAAATTAGAATTTGTTTTAGAGAAGATTGTGAAGAAAGATTGTGAAGAAAGGTTGCAGCATTGTCAGCCTTTGATTCCTACTACTTGATCCCCAAAATTTCTGTTTCTTGCCCAGGCAGCCTTGTTGCAGACCCCTTCTTCAGTCGCCTTCCTGAAACAAGTGGCACAGGTTGGATATTAGGAAAAAATTCTTCACTGAAATGGTGCAAAGCCTTGGGACAGACTGCCCAGGGAAGTGGTGGGACCGCCATCTGTGAAGGTATTTAAAAGACTTGTAGATGTGGCACTTGGGGACACAATGATAGACTCCATGGGCACTCTATGATCTTAGAGGGCTTTTCCAACCTTAATCATTCCATGATGTAAAAAACATCAGCAAACTTTCCTCTACCAAACCCCCAGTCAAAGCCCATGAGCTACAAACAGCCTCTCTAAGTATTTGATCTGAAGTGAAAATGAAATACAAAGACAGCACAGCTTGTTGTTAATATGAGATCACTCTGTGTTTCAACCATCCCAAAGCAGTAAATCCTGACTTCAAAACTCCCTCCCTGCATTTGAGGCAAAATTCTTACCAGGAGACCTTGCTAAAAGAGAGCAGAACCTGCCTCCTGCAGTGCTCTAAAAACAACTACTCTGGACAGGAATTACTACAGACAATGAAAAATAAAATAAAATAAATAGTAGGAGGAAAACTGATATTTGGATACTTATATTAAATTATTAAATAGCATAGCTGCTATTTTCCTATGCTAATTATAACTAAAAATAGTTAATTTTTATGCATCAGCAAACTGCATTGTGATACATAATTCCCTGCAAGGTTAAGCATTTCTTTGTGTGCAAAATAGAGGTGGCCTGGGAACCACAGAGAGATACTTAAATCTCCCTGAGCCCTGCCACATCAAAGCAGAGCAGTGGGTTTATTTGAGAGACTTTTTTGCAATTCCCCACTCTCACATCAAAAACTGTGCATGGTTTCAAGCTGCTGCAAGGCTCTTACTCCTGTCATGCCATGGTGATCCTCCAGATGCATCTCACTGGATGAGATTCCTGCTGAGAGACAGAGATCTTGGGGTGATGGGCAGAGATGTAAAAGCACTGCAGAAACTGGTGTGCTCTCCTTCAGGTCTCCTACAAGAATAATATGGGATCTGAGGGAGCTCATGCCTGTCTGAACTCATAGTGACCTTCACCTTATAAAAAAAAAGCCTCTGAGAAGCTACGCTGGGTAACATCTTCCAGAGTCCCCTCTGCCCAGGCTGGCTGAGGGTGGGTCACATACACACACCAGTGCCTGGCCTTCAGCAGCAATGAGGGAAACCTGGGTTTCTCTGTAAGGACAAGTCAAAATATCACTTCTGAAGCTTATCAGGTCAGTTCCCATCCCTGGAAGTGTTCAAGGCAAGGCTGGACAGGGCTTTGAGCAACTTGGGTCTAGTGGAAGGTGTCCTTGCCCATGGCAGGAGATTGGAACTAAATGAGCTTTAAGGTCCCTTCCAACACAAATCATTCTATGGTTCTATTATTTACTTGATTTCCATCTCCAGGTGGGCAAACAAAAGCTTCATTTTGCTGGAAAGCAGCACCTGGAGCTACAGTTCCCTCCTGCACTCAGACAGACCAGAAGAGTACAACTGATATTCTCAGGAAATTGCAGGAACAGCCACAGCAAGGGCAGAGGGGACTCTGCTCTGGTGCTGGAGCAGAGGGTGTTCTGTGTATCCCACTGAGTCTGAGGAACAGCTCAGTGCATTGAGAGCAGCAAACCCAGACCATGGGGCTCACATCGCTCTCAGACTCCTTGAAAAGCAGCTGTAGATGCACGTTCGTGGCAAACAGGAAAGAGAGAAAGAAGAAAATTTTAGAAAGCAGGTCCTTCATCCTCAGACGTGGGGAAACACTGTTGCTTACTGACAGTAATGTCCTGTGTTCCTAAAACACACTGAAGTCCGTGCAGGGCCCTCACACCCTCCCCTGCCAAGTTAATGTCCTCACTCCAGACTGAGGACAGCTCAGATCCCAGATTTAGAAAGGCAACGTATGTAGTTCTGCTCCGTGCCCGAGTGGGAATGTGCTAGCTGAAATGTTCGTGAACTATCAGCTCCAGGCATACTGCCAGCTCCAAGGTTTTCAAACTTCATCATTGTATTTTGGCAGAAAAATCAAAACAAAAAGTAAACCTGGGATGATTGATTGGGAAGATTCAATCAAGCCGGAGCAGAAGCCAACACTCCCAACTCCAGTACACCCCAACTCTGCAACAGCCTATCAAATCCAGATTTCTTGGAAAGCTCAGAAACAGACACCAAACAGCCCTAATTCCCCTCTGTTCCTCATTAACCAGCCTTCTCACTTGCTTTTTTAAATGTGCAGATAGATGAATATTTCAGAGGGCCAGGGCAGAGTTTGCACTATTTTCAGCTCATTATACCCAGCACTCAGCTTAAAAACGAGGAAGAGGCAAGTGTTTGAGCAAAAGAGGAAAAATTCATGAAAATGCATGGTGTTGCCTCTCAAAAGTGTGGTCCTGGTGTGGCCAGGGCATGGCAGGAAAAGAACCTCCCTGGGGCTGAGGCCGTTCTTGGCAGGGCTTGCAGCAGCCCACTGGATCTGGGCACAGCCTGGTGATGCTGCCAGAGGCTGCTCCATGAGCAGCTCCACAGGGATCACTGCTGCCAGCTCCCTCTGAGCTGCTCCTGGGGATCACTGCTGCCAGCTCCCTCTGAGCTGCTCCTGGGGATCACTGCCACCAGCTCCCTGTGAGCTGCTCCTGGGGATCACTGCTGCCACACCACAACAGCAGCCTCACCCAGGGACAGCCTGGACAGGAGCCACGGGCAGCTTTTCAGCTGCTGCCCTACCCAGGGAAGCACAGTGCTCAGTTGAGGCTGTTGCAACAGATAGAACATAACACCTGGTTTGATTTCCTGATCTCTGACAGCAGAAGCTGTGTTTCAACCTAACTGAAGGATTTAGTACAACAGCCAGAAGCAGTGCCCAGGGTGCAGTGACTGTGCTGGGTCCCTGTGTGTCAGGAATGCAGTGTGGGCAAGTCTGAAAACTCGCCTGGATCCTGTCACTGCAATAGTTGCCCTGTGATTTTGTTTCCCCCTTGTAAAATAAGCATTATTCTGTGCTTAGTAAAACCCTTGCAGTGGATGAGGAGCAGTGCTCTAAGTGACCTTTCACCAACACCGGCCAGAGGAAGGCAGCGGCAGCGGGGCTGTTTCCATGTGGTGGCCACTGGAGTTGTTGACTGTTGACAAATTAGCAGCAAATTACTGCAGATTAGAGAGCTACAAACTCATCGCTTTCTGCAGTCCCGTGAAACAATATCCAGATTGCATTGGCAGCATCAACAGTTTTCCATTCGGCTAACAAGCTGCACAGAGATGAAGACAGCAAATTAAACTAACACGAAAAGCAGATTCCTCATTTGCATTCTCAGAAGGCAGAAGAGGTTTCCCTACTGCTTTATCATCTGCAGCATACAGGACAACCAGCTCCCTGTGCCAGGGCTCAATAGGTGTCTGAATAGCAAATGCAGAACCTGCATAATTAATTACTTGCTTCCTGATGTTAACCCCCGATCCGTCAAGTCCAGGTGTAAGCCTACATCACCTACCTTCTGCAACACTAATGTTTCATTTCTTGAAACTCAGTGGTCTCAAAATCCCTGTTAAAAAAAGTTTCAGGCTCTGAACGAAACAACTGCTCATGTTTGATGGTCCTGCTCTGAGAAATCCCTTTGCCAAGAGCTAAACCTTTTTTTTGGGGTAATCTTTCCATCAGGACCCAGGATAAATGAGAGCCAAAGTGGTCCCTCCCCATGGGGTGCTGTTGCAAGTCTCCAGCACGGTCTGTCCTGGCTCCCCACGGCTGCATGGGGAGAGCAGCCAAGCCAAACTTCACTCAATCCACCACAGTTGCTCTTATTTTTATGCTTCCACTTATTAAGCTTCTGCATTTCCCATTTATTTTCACAGCAAAAATGTAAGCCCTATGCTCAGTGTCTCCAGCTATTTGTCCAGGGCAGGATGGGTGTCTCAGTCCTGTCAGAGATATTTTACATCTCTAAGGCAAACAATGCAGATCTTTTCTACACTCTTTCATCCTTTTGCTCCAGCAAAGCATCTGAGCAGCACAGAACAGAGCAGTCCTGCAGGGAAGGCACATCTGCTCTGAAAAGATTGCGAAGAAAAACCAAAACCTAAATATGTTTTTCTGCTCCAGCAAATTAAACAAGCACCTCTTTAATCACAGATTTCTACTTTTAACAAAGCTGCAGCATTAATATCTCCTCTGTTTAGTTTTCATAGTTTGTTTGTTTCAAAAGTAGGTTATAAAACCCCCAGAACTCTTATCCAGTTTTTTGGTCAAGGGAGGAGAAAGATAAGGTATTTTGCTGTCTTTTCTGCAATGACCCATGTAGTAGAGAATAAAGTACAACTGAAAAAGCACAACTTTAAACAAATGGTGCAAACAATAAGCACAAGAATCACTGCAGCAGGAGCAGCACGGCAGAACCTCCCCCTCCGACCCACACCCCACGGGCACCGGTTTCACAAGTAGGTCACGGCTCGCACTGCGAAAGGCAGAGCATCCCCACAGCGCCTGCTCCATGTGCTCCCCCCCACACTGAATTGCAAAAGCAGGCAAGCCCCACCCGCACCAGCACAAAAGGCAGAGGCAAACTTGTGTGCCAACTCAAGATTCTTGTTGTGAACCATCCCCTGGACCCCCTCCCGTCTCAGCATCTCCCATCGGTTCCTTCCGTACTCAGCATCCCAGCCACTGATGCGGGGGCTCTGTGGTTCGACCCAGCCTGCTTCAATTTGGCTAAATCTAAGATGAGGGGAAAAAGGGTATCTGAAGGACAAAGCCACTGGAAAAATACCTACAAGTTGGGTTTTTTTCCCAGGGAAAAATGGGGTCATCTTGCTTCTCTTCTTAAAGAAAGCTTTCAAAGGAAAGTTTGAAAATCCCAGACCTAAAGTATTTCAAGTTTTGTTTCAGTTTAATCCTTATATCTTCCCCTGAACACTGACAACAGCCTCTCAATTTTTAGTTCGCTTTTCCACAGCAAACCTGAACAAGTTGTCATTGAGTTCCTATAGAGGAAAAGAGGAGAAAAAACCCTCTGCTGCAGTTTTTCATAGAAAATTGAGAACCACAAATGCACAAACCACTGGGGTGATCGGCGCATGGGACTCTTTCCTAACACAGTGCTGGGGAAGGGTCTCCCTATTCCCTCACCAAGCCCTGCTGCAGCTCATTAAAATGCTTCTTTGGGAGACAGTGTTTCAGAGAAGTCTTTGTGAATTTTTAATGCCGTGTGCTACTTAGTGTTTGCTGAATTCACAATTTTTTCACGCCATCTCAGCAGCATCTGCTGCAGCCATGCAACCTGGAGCGGCGCGCAGCCTTTCCCAGCACAACTGAGAACCTGGGATCAGACAGATCCCGAGGAGAGGCACATGGGCAGCGCAGGGAGAAGCTTCCAGACCTTTCTGCAGAACCTTGTGATGCAAAACTCCCCCAAGCCACCATCCAGGCTTAACTCAGATTCAAGTGGTGCATTAATGGGAACACAGAGCAACACTGCTCATATTGGCATGCTGAAACCCAGCAGGAAGCACTGTCTGCAGCCTCTGCACAGGTAACTGCTGCTCTCATCTCCTCTTTTCACTTTAGGGTCTTATGAAGCCTGAAGGTGATGTCTGGAGAGCAGAGGGGGGAAGAGCTGGATGCTGGCATGAAGAATCAGCTGGGAAACTAAAGCATTGTGCAGAAGGAGGAGAAAAAGGGGAATGTGGCCCATGAAAGTCAAGACACACAAACTGTCTGACATAAGGGTGGAGCATGACCCATCTTCTTTTGGCAGAACTGAATTTACACAGGAGAGCAGTGGCACTGAGGGCCACCAGCACTAAGGGTGATGCTTAACAGTTTCCAAGATAAACCACACTCATTTGAGCTCTCTTCTGCTTCCTCAGTGTGAAAAACATCAGGCTCTGGGAACAAAATCACTAGAATTCCTTTATTGTTTTTAAAAAAAGAAACACCATCAATAACCTCCCACCAAAACCCGACAGCGCTTAGATTTCACACAAGTGCCATGCCAGGAAATGCTATACAAGCTGCTCATAGGAAATCCAAATTGCAAACATCTTTTATTCCCAAAGCTGGGGAGCCCTAGGCTGGGAGCACAGCCCTGCTCTATTCTGCTCAGGAGTACAGGAGTCCTACAGCAGGAGTAAAGATAACCCAGCAACCAAGAAAGAAAGCTCAGGAGCCACTCTGCACATGGACAACTCACGGTGGGTTGCCTGGCTTGGTGATAGAAACGCTTGAGGGAACTCTGTACTTCTTTGATACACTGAGCACTATGAGGTAATGGAACAGAAAATGTTAGGTTTAGCCCTTGACAATATCTCCTGTGATGTTTGATCAAACCCTCCTCGTGTGGAGCAGGTGATTTATTAGCAGAGATTGGACCTATTTGAAGAAAGAAGCATCCTGGTAGAGGAGAAGGCTCATCTGAGACCTTCATCAAAGCAGCAGTTTACAGAGAGGTTTTCTCGCTCCCAGCACTACCAGCTCACGTATCAGTGCCAAACCTGCCATGAAAAAGCTTTCCAGAAAGCAGATAAGCATCATCACAGTCTTGGAGGAGCACAGCTCTCCGCAGGCTCTCCTTTGCTTGCAGGAAACCCACTAAAATTTCCTGCCTTCCCAAACTGTTAGCACAGGCTGGATTTCTAGACTGGTTCAATGCACAGAGCTATGGATGAATTTAGCAGGATTTAGCACCCCTCTCATGAGGGACCTGTTTGCCTCTTCATACACGTGAGCCTGAAACATTTGTGTTTCATTTACAGACAAAAAGAAAAAAAGGACATAATAAGCTAGGAGATAGGTGGAGTTGGTGAGGGTCAGGGTGCTGGTCAGGCCATGCTATGGTGCCTGGTCAGAGGATATATCTGACTGATATATCTGACATTTAGTGTGGGAGATGACACAACATTTGCTGTTTCATTCTAGGACCACTCTAATTAAAGAGAAGCTAATTCCAAACCTTGCCTGTCTCTCTCATGGAGCACACTGATGTGCTTTTGCAGACAGAAGGAAGCTCACAGTTGGCTCGGTGGTTTCCTACCTGCCCAAATCCCACGGGAAGTCTGTGCTACAGAGCAATGTGGCTCCTGATGCAAGATCAGCCTCTGTGAATCTGCACCGAGTGCTGCTGCAATAGCCGTGCACTGAGAAGCATTTAATCCTCATTCTTGTTTTATAAAGGGATCAAAATGCTCAGCATGTTGACAATTCAAAGGTTTAGCAGCATAGAAATATATACTGCAGGCTTAAAAGTTGAATACTAAAATTCTAGAAGACAGAGGGTAAAAAGAACAAAAACCTACTCATGCTGTACTGCAATGGCCCAGTCCTGTTTCGTACTGATTTATGAATATAAGAAAACTGCTTTATTTTACATTGCCTTGGTTATCCAGTCACCTGCTGTATGAATACATTTGCTCAGGTCAGTGCAGGCCTCTCAGAAAACACACACAGGAAGGGAGCGAGTGGCTCCAGTGATCCAAAGTTTAAGGCTCTTGATATCGAAAAAAAAGTGGATGTGTTTGCCCTGCTAATCTTTCCTTCAGCTGTAGCCAGCCCCCAGCTGGGTTTTGCTCTGAGCCTTCAGCCAGGGAATGCTGTGTCTGGAGAGGGCTCACCCTGCCGGGATGGAGCAGGGACACGCTGAGGTGCCACACGTGACACATCACCCCACGGCCCCAGCTGCCAGCAGGGCAGGAGTGCCTGCTCTTAAGTGATGCCTTGGTGTCAACAGACACCTTCTTCCACCTCCTCTACCCAAATCCACCCTCACCCCCCTCTTCTGTCTTTCTTTGCCAACTTGCCCCCCTATTAGTGCCCTAGAGGGAGGAGAAATGGGAAATGGGAAAGGTATCAGGTGTCCTTCTCCATTTGGGTGTTGCAAACCTGTCCTTTTAGGAAGCAGCCACAGAAATTGTCCTCCCAGGCACCGAGGCAGCCCCAGCGCTGGTGTGAAGGACCCGGCAAGGCAGCGAGCACAGTCGGGTTGCGATTGCTGAACAGCGGTCACCCTCCCCTGGCTGCTGACCTTTAAAATGTCAGGCACCTCATTTAGAAAGCAACAATTGGGTTTGAAAAGTTTTAAGGCTGTGTCTTGCTCCAGCCAATTTTGCAGACAGAGCTCTGCAAGAATGTCTCCCACGGCTCGGTTTTTCCTTTCCCCTTCATCTCCCCGGGATTTCAGCATTTAGCACCTCGTTCTCTCATGCTGCTTCTGTTATAGCAGGATTTAATAATCCTGAATATGGACAGCCCCACTTTTATAACTTCTTTTCAGTTAATTCTTCCTCCAGTTAAATGCTAGAAAACCATTTTCCCCTCTGATTTCCAGCTTAGGAAAACCTTTTGCAAGATCTAAGCTCTGCTGTTTTCCTACAACTAGATTACAGAATGCAGGAGAGAGGAAACAAGTTTAGTTCCTTTCTTTGAAAAATATAAATATTTTATCTTGTTTTTACAGTCTTATGCAAGTACTTCCATTTATAGCACGCACTTTTTTCCCCCACTGTTTAACACATACCAAGAGTATTAATTGGTACCACTATCACTCCAGCTACAAAAGGGTAACAACACAATTCTGCACGTGGCTGTGTTTGCACTTGTCCAAAGCCTGAGCTCCATAAAGCCCGGGGACAGTCGTGCATTCCCCATTCCCTACCTCTGGTCTCCAGTGTGAAACCCAGCCAGGCAAGTTGTGTCCTCCTATCACTCAGCTTCCCAGGCAGAAATATTTCAAATTAATTCACAGCTCCTTCCTGCCCCTCCATCCTTCCTTTCCTCTTATCCCACCCCACGGGGATGTCACAGGGGTTAATGAGTGCTGCACATTTGCTCTCTGCAGATGGTGCTCGTGTCAAGGAGGATGGCAGTGTGGTGCCATGGCAGCTCTGCAGCTGCTCCTGCCTCTCAGGGTGCAGATTGCCCTTATTATTATTATTATTATTATTATTATTATTATTATTATTATTATTATTATTATTATTATACTACACTGAGGAGCCTATTAATGTGAACATGCTAGCAAAGATTTTGGTAAATCTTGAACATTTTGCCTGTATTAATTCAACCTTTTTTAGAAGGTGGGAAGGGATATATAAAGAAAAACAGAAAGCAACTGATGGTACTACAAAGGCAAGGAAGGAAAAGCAGCCTTGCTTAACAAAGTGTAGCATGTTTAAAAGCCAGCAAACCAGCCAGCTGGAAAAGGAACATCTCCACGATGAACAGAAAATCCTTTGGAAAGGAAAATAAGCCTCAGTGCACTTATTTTGATTAGCAGACCAGGCACAAGCCCGTGCGTTGGTGCTGGCACAGCAGAACAATACACAGCCCGATCACCGTGTACCTAAAGCACAGGCTCTGTGGGCTCCTGGAGTCAGTGCTTGGGCAAAAGGAAAAGAACCCCTGTGTGGTTGTGCCAAGCACCAGAAGCACCCAAAAGCCACACTCAGCAAAGGCTTAAAATGTGGCTGCTCTTACAGACTGAGGTTAGAAAGCCATGAGTAGCAAGGGGCTGAAGCCACTCACATCTGCACCGTGTCAGGCTGGGAGCCTCAATACCAGCATCCAATTAAGGCAGAAACTTGGCAGCAGAAACTGATCTTGGATCCAAGCCCCAAGTCCAGGCTGAGTCGCTTCTTGAACCCGAGCCCAGCTGTACCAGCCCTTTAAAGTTCTGCTGAGGGGCAGCAGGAGCACGGCCAGAGCATCTTCCTTTGCAGCTGACACATGGCTCGGCTCTGGCACTTGGCCGACACAGACAGGTTTCACCTCTGCACTGAGGCTGCAGCAGGGTCACAGAAAACAAAGTTCCACTCAAAAAATAATTTAAAATAATTTCCAACTCTAGAACTTTCTGAAAGCTTTGCAGACTTTTTCCAGAGCAGCACAGCACCTTCCCATGGTGTAGCCAGCCAGCCACCAAAGCAAAGACACTCAGGCTCCTGCTTCCCAGTGCATGAACATCCATTTTCACTCTTTGCTAACACATCCTCCCATGAAAATAAGATTTACTGTTCCTGCCCCTCAGATTATCCTTACTGGGAGCTACAGATGTATCATTGTTTCAGCTTCAGATATGCCTTTCCCCACTGCAAGTCAGTGAGATACACCCTTCTCGCCAACGTATGTTATCTGGCACTTGAAAAGAGGAAGATAAGTGGAAGAAAAAGATACACATGATTTATAGCTGTTCCTGGCCATTTGCCTGAACACGGGCTGCCAGAACATATTTTCTCACAATTGTCTGGCAAAAATTGCTAGCACATTATGAAGATAACTTGCAGCAGTGTATTTGTTCTGGATTCAATTTTTGCCTTATTTAATTTTAATAGCTATAATAAAAAATCTTCAATAAATACAGCTGATCCGCAGAAGATACCTAATTAAAAAGGATGCCAGAGCCCAGTGCTGTCCCTTGTTCCCACAGCAACAAGAGCAGAGGAGAGCATGCAAGCAAAGAGGCAAAAGGAGTGCTTTTCCTCCACTAAAGATCTGCTCCACTTCCCCTGATGGAACTTCCCAGGGATTAAACTTAAAGGTAAACATAGGATAGCCCTGCTACCAAGAAAAAGAAGTAGCAAAAGAACCTCTTAGTGAGGTTTAGGTGGTGTAGTAAGAGAAATAATGTGAGCTGAGGGTCACACAAGAAGCCTGTGGTGGTGGCAAAGGCATTTCCAGGAGCCCCTGTATGCGTGCCACCTCCACTTGGGTGTGTATTGTCACCCTGCACCCTGTCACTCCTCAGTAACACGCCGGGAGCACACAAAGCACACCACTGCTCCAGTTCAAAACAGGGTCGAACATCCAGGCTGGAGCATCTCTCCACCAAGGCAGCACAAGGTCTCCTCAGGGAGATTCATTGAACATTGATTGAATCTCGGCATAAAGTCACCTCACAGCCCCTCCATGCCTTTGAACGTGTTTGGGAAACACTTGTGGCACTGACATGCTCCCACAAGGGGAGCAGGACAAAACCAGGCCTTTTTTTAATCTCAGTTATGGCACATGTGCACAGAGTGCACTGCTGGCTCCAGAGCCTGGCAATGTCCTGCTGCCTCACACACTGCCTGCATCCCCCTGTCAAGGGACACATTCGAGAAGCAGAGACGGTAATACGGAAGAGCAGGAAAGTAACACAAGGAACAGCAGCTGACATCCTTCACACGGATATCTAGCAGGGAAATTGGGTGTCACAAGGATTTAATCAAAAGGCTCAAGGCAGAGCTGCATCAAAATCTGATGCACAAGAAAGCAGAAAGCTCATTGCCTGTCATGTGTGAGAGCAGAGCACACTGCCTGGTGAGGAAGAGAGCTACACAAGGCAGTTGGAGATCCACTCTTTGTGGGGTTTGACTCCCAACAGAGTGTAAATTTACACCCTAGGAGCTTGTCCCCACACACAAGCTGTGTCCCCTGGTCACTGCCACACACCAGCTGAGTCCCCAAAGCCTGCAGTCAGCTGCACCTGTTTAATCTGCCAGGATATGATATCCAGTCAAGCTGCAGAAG